>JARFXV010000349.1:600000-874473 GCA_031761425.1 Cosmopolites sordidus | reverse complement strand
TGACACCTTGTGCGCGCTTAGTCAGGTTCGAAAAAGAAAATATGCTATTTTGCAAATCAATCCCTGGTTGTGCAACTGGTGAAGGACTTTATTGATGCAACACAAAACTAAAACTTTGACTTTAATAAATGCATTACGGTATGTACTGATGGCACGAAAGCGGTAATGGGGAAGAACAGTGGTGTGATAGTAAAATTCAAAGACCATATGCCACATAAGGAATAGACGCACGCAAAGGTGACCATTGCAGACCATATTACTTTCCATATTCCGCGAAGAAATGGGAACCATACCATGGGGACATGGAAATGGGAACCTTCCATACTGAAGTGGTGGTTGTGGTTATCATGAGGAAAAGCTCTAACGGGGCTTTTTGAAAAATTAAAATCTTTTTACAGATAAAAATAGCTCATTTTCAGAATTTTTACAAAATGGAGTAATTTTATTACTGTTGGCTTACTTAAGTGATATATTTTTACATTTGAATAACTTTACGAGTTTGCAAGGCCCTAACAAAAACATTTTACTAATGACTGATGTTGAGTTGATGTTGATGTTGAGTTGATGCCTTCGTCAAGAAGCTTAGTATTTAGATTTTACGCCTTGAAAAACGCAATATGGATTTAGAAAATTCTGTTATTGATCGCGTATTGGAGAGTATGAAAACGTATTTACGCGAATTGAAAATTCAGTTACCAGAATATTTTCCAGATAGCAACGATGATTTGTTGAAAAGATGGGTTTTCAATCCGTTTAATAAAAATGTTGCAACTGTTAAATTATCCATTGAGATTCACAATCGAAATTATTGAAATATCGGCCGACAGAACTGTACAACTAGAATTTTTAACTCAAAATTTAGATAAGTTTTGGCTTGCATGACGATGTGAATACGGAAGCCTAATAACGCAAGCTTTGAAAACATTGATTCCTTTCGCTACTTCTTACTTATGTGAAAAAAGCTTCTCTTCTATGGCGGCTTTAAAAGCTAAATATAAAAATGGTCTAGAAAAACTTTTAAGTGAAAAACAAAATCAATCGTCGAATTAAAGTATTATTTCAAACAACTTTGGCTATTACTTTATTTAAATTTATTTTATTATGTTGTTATTACCTAGAAATATTTAATTTTCTAACACTGTTTTTAAATTAAAATTAGTTTAATAAAAGGATGTTTCCTATACGGGTATTACTTCTTGAATACATTGCAACCCCCCATATTCCTGAATGCGACCCCCAGGTTGAGAAACGATGATATATGTATATAAGTAATGTCTGAATGATTGTGGCGTGTTCATATATATTTTTTTACTTTATTTGGGTTTGTCGCCGCTATCTAAAACTCAAGAAATATCAAAAATACCTGTTCTTATTTAAAGAAAGAATCACTGGGTAAAAACAAAAAACCAAACGGCGACAAATTTCTCAGTGATTCTTTTTTTTAATAAATTTGCCTAACGAACAAAATTTTAAAGATATAAAAATGTTATAAAAAAATTTACAAACTTTTAACGTTAACGTTTCGGAGGGTACTCTCCCTCCGTTTTCAAAACTAAACTAAAAAATAAATGATATTCATTTGTAATATATAAATTAATGAGTGAAAGTAAATATATTTTTTTGTATATGTCAACGATACTTACATTGTCAACAATAGATTTTCATGACAGTGACATACTACGAAAATATATATATATATATATATATATATATATATATATATATATATATATATATATATATATATATATATATATATATATATATATATATATGTAATGTTTACTGTGTGATTATTTATTGTACTGAAACTGTGTACTGATTACTGTGTGATTGTTTATTGTACTTGTGTATTGAAATATTTAAATGTGTTTAATTGTAAATAAATAATTGCAAATAAAGGAAAAAAAAGATATATGTATATAACAAATCTTTTCAGAAAAATATTGATCTACAGCAAAGATAATAACCAACGCAGAATATCACAAAAATCATCACGTACTAGCACTGTCCTAACATTTCGTCCCTAAACCATAGAGGTGGAAATCGATAGATACAGTCGTAGAATTGATGCAGTTCCAATCACAGCTTGTCTATTGAGCTGCAAGATCTTATGCTTTTCAACGACTGTTATGTCCGGGATGAGGGTCTTATCCATTTGCAGACGAAAATCCAGAGGATTTTAACTTCTACACTTTCGACATTTTTTTTCCAGCCTCTGCGCGTAAAACTTTTTTACAGATACAATACCAAACTTCTGGCACAATGACCAGTGAATTATTAGCGTAACGTTATCATGCCGTGCCTTGTACTGAATATGTACAATAGTCGAGCGCTTTCATATTGCGTGGTGTTGCATAGTTTCCTCTGTGTTGTTACACAGTGGGCACATACTGTTTCCTGAGTCCCTTGGATCTTGGCTTTTAAGAAGTTTATTGGGAGAGCCTGGTCTTGGGCTATGACCAGTAGACTCTCAATATGTTTTGTTACATTTTCCTTCGATTGCTTGTAAATAGTTTCAATACAGTTGCTTTTCCGCCTAGGCGTTTATCCGCTTATCCAGCTGTCCAGTATGTCGTCTTTGCTCCCTTTCAGGTTCCCTTCCTGCCTAACTGCTTGCAACAGTCTCTTTGCACTCCTTTTAATGTACGCATTCAGGCTGCATTTTTCTTCTTCAACTGTTTGTTGGATTTGCAGTAAACCACGCTCACCCATCTTCCTCGACAGGTAAAGTTGATCAGTGGCTTTTTATTTAGACTTTCCAGTTCGGCTTTAGACAATTTTTAAATTGATTGAATCCATCTAAATTGTATTCCAATAATATCTTCAATGTCTAATAATGTATCTCTAATAGTTCTTCGGCGATTAGTCAATACAAAATCCTTGATTTTGATAATGTTCTCTTCATTGGTTGATATGGAACGTCTTCCTCAACAAGTTTCATTTTCATTTGTTTCTTTGCCATAATAAAAATATCTCACTAGTAAATGTTGACTTTTTTTTGACAAGGGTTTATCGCCGTAACACTTAACATTATTAAAGCATAAGTATATTTTTAACAAAATTTAATGCAAATTCTTTGCTCGATAAACTAATTCATTTAAAAAGATTGCCGGCAAAAATGACATGAAACGCCTGCCAGATATCAAGGACAGCCATACCAAGTTAGAAAATAATTGGTTGAATCGATAGGTAAAGCGAGCGGATTTTTAAAATAGTCACGTTACTTTTTGATTACAAAGGTCAACAAATTTATACTTTTTTTGAGGTAACATTGATGAAAATAGGTGTTAATGAAGTATTTTATAGTCCTAAATCCGAAAATGATAAGCTACTTACTGTAACACGTATAGTTTTTTTGTTACAGAGGATTGGTAGTGGGGAAAAAAAGGAGACGGCATATTTTTACAATCTAATATTTATTTAATATAAACATATAAAACGTATTAAATCTACACAAAGACATTACTGAGGATTATGTGAATAAATAATATATTACATGAGATGTCATACAGCGACATTTTTTCTTCTTGTGTTCTGCATCAACATCTCTTTAAAAACCAGCAGTAGTCGCCCAACATAGATGGGTTCCAGCATTCCTGGTATCTTGCTTCTATCGTTCTGATGACTCGGTGAAACCTCTTTATTTCTTGCTTACTGCACCCACATTTTCCGGAAAAAATCCAAATGGGAGTGTAAAAAATTCATTTTATACCATAGTATTTCATAGGCTTTCAAGAGTTCATCTGTGAGGTTTTTATAGTTTTCATCTTTCTTATTGCCCAGAAATCCTTTCACTATTCTTACAAAGCGCTTTCAAGCTGCCAATTCCTTTTCATTTAATTTTTCTTGATAACCAAAAGCACCTAGAAGCTTCCTTATTTGAGGTCCAATAAATTGATCTCCAATTTGGCACTTAAAATATAGATATATAGATAGGCTTTTTTACTTCCTCGGAAAAGGATCTAGCTTGTGACTTTAAAATAGATGGTCCGTATGTAGTACTTGCAATTTTATATACAATCGACTTAAACACTTGTAACTGTATTGTAAACGAGGCAGAAACAAACCAAACTATAGAAAACAATAAAACTGCCTTTAAAAGCTCATAGAATGATATGGAAATACCTACTCTATGGTCTTGTGGTAATTCCTACATTGTCAAGTCCAAAGTCAGGTACAAATCATTTCAATATCCCCATGTAGAAGTAGGTTGAAAATGGGACATGCTAGTCCGTTTCTGTGGAAAGGTGTTTTAATAACTGCCTAAATGAAACGCAAAAAGACCATTCTCATCAAAGTTACAAAAATCATGTCGACCTCTGTTATAATTTTAAAGATTAAATCATTACTTGAAATACACACAGTTGGAAATAATTTTTGAAATCGGAAAATTGACATATTTGAGTCTTCTAAATACACTCTCACGAAACGTCCATCCTCATAGTAAAGTTGAACAACTTGTATACACTGTTTCATACCGTATCACGAAATTTTTAAAGTAAATCCTTGTTAAAACCGTTATATTAGACATTAATCCCCATAATTCGGTGTTTTTATATGGGGGAAATTACAATTAGAATGTTATTAACGTGCACAAGACACTGTCCTGGTTCATGAAAAAGGTTTCTCTATAGTTTACGGTGCATAGTTTATTGAAGCTTGATTAACTCCCGTTTGTCTCCTAATTGGATCTGAAAATTATATAGGAAATATCAAGATTCCCAAATCGATAAGGATACTTCGTTTTGAGGAAGGGAATTTAGGTTCTATGTCATTGTAATATACTGTGAATTCTAATATGGAATAAATTATGAATTTGATAAGAAAAATTAAAGAACAATGCAATCAGGTTTGTTTTCGAAATACACTCACATACATAACTTTTTAGGAATTTTGTTTACTTTAGAATACCCAAACAGTGAATTGTTGTTTTAGTTCGGCCTCGCAGTAAATTTGTAACTCTTGGGTTGAATCAGTTGAGCATTTTTTACAGAAATTGGGGCGAGCTTTTTGAGCTTAGAGTACTATACTTCAAGGAGAAATGTACCCCTTTATTCAAAAGATGCCAAGACCTTATGCAAAGATGCCAAGAACTCTGCTGCACAAGTATATTATTATCAGAATCCACTATTCATCTTGAAAAGCGTTGATATTGATCCCTCATTTATATAGTTGTTATTATCAATGATTATCCAATGAGTTCAATTTCCCTCAAGATTTTTCTTCTTTCCTGGCTCCTTGGTCCAATCTCTTTTGCATCAAGCCGTCACCAATTTATCTGCCTCCACTATTATCTTTACAGATGTTTTAAAGTCCTTTAATAAAACAGGTTACTCATTGGTACACTAACCTTACTGTCCCTCTCCCCAACCACCCTACCTTCCCCCCTAAACATAACCTCCCTAATATCACCATTTTTTTTTTCAGCCGAGTTTTTTGCTATAGAAGGATTACTTCACTACATCATTTTATATCCCCCTTCATCCTGGCTCCTTTTTTCTGATTTTGTCAGTACCATATCTAGGATGGTTAAATATTCCTTCTCTATTCCATCTATGATCTTGGCTCTTCTATCTGCTTCCTATGCGTCCCAAGCCACAAATACATCAGAGGAAACGAGCTCGCTGATCGAGAGGCAAAGCTGGCTTCTGCAGTTAGGTCTCTCTACAATTTTATACTCTCCCGCTCATATCTATCCCAGAACGACTGGAACATATATGAGGGTCCTAATAAGCTCTGGCTCATTAAACTTTTCTTATATAAGGGCTTACCCGTCTCCTCCTCCTCTATGAAATTATCACGGATCTGAAACATACTTTATCTGTGTGTCTTACATATACTTCTATTAATTTGAACTGTCTAAGCTTGCGTCCATTATACAGACGAAGTTTTAATATTTTATTCCTTCTATTTAGATATACTTCTATTATTCTGTACCATGCATGCTTCCAGTATACATATAATGTCATATTATCCCTATTGTATGTAAAAACAGCTGGGGGACACTTAATTTTATCATATTTTTACACTTCTGTGCGGTCTCTAAATGACTTTAGTAGTCGATGGAACTATAATTCTAATTGTTCTTAGGTAGTTGTAATATCTATGTTTTGCCAAAATATTATTAAAATATCCCCCTTCTAACAGTTGACATTTTCATATCAGTTAATATATGTAGATATGTAGAAAGGTTAAAATTTACATTTATCAGTGTGAAATTTGTGTCTGTTCAAACATAATTTAATTGTTTTTTCAGTTTAATTTTTAGGATTATAACAATGTCGCGAATTTCAAACTATAAATAATTATTACATATTTTAACTGCAATAATATAAAATGCCAGTTCAAGCCCTTATGAAAATAAGACTAATTTATCTTGGAATATAGTTGATGGGGTAAACTAATATTTATATAGGCATGTCGGAACATTGTTTATATTCATACGGTGATCAACAAGAAGGCAACTAACTTTCTAATGAACTTGATACATACAGGAGGATAACGAGATAAACCACATTTATTTGAAAAGGGGTTTTGGCACGAGTACACTGATGTTTAGAATTAGAACTTCTCTGTTTATAATTCACATATTCTAGTTATATGAAAGTAAAAGGGAAGTAATATATCTGGATCATATTTTCACAGTTGTTATCTTATTCTTAAGGATAACTGTTTCAGCTAAATGGAGGAAATTATTGATTTATTAATATTAATTGTGTAGAGCGAAATGTATATACTACTATAAACAAAAAGTAAGGTGACTTGTTTTATAAATCGCTTTATTTTTTGTTTCTCTCTTTTTACCCATCGATATAACTATTTGTTTTGTTTTAACTGGTACGACTGTCCTTATCATCTAACAGAAGTTTTATATCATGCCCGTTAAGTTAGAAATTTTAGCGCCTTTTATAATTGTTAAAAATTGTTATCGAAGATTTTTTAAAAATGAAAAATCTATCGAGCCTAGAATTAGCAATAAATTTTGGCCAAAAAATGAAATTTCTTGTGTAAAAATGTTAAGAAAGTGTTACGGCGATGAAGCTCTGTAAAAAATCTATTTTACAAGTGGCTCAAGGGCTTTAGTATTCACAGTTGTCATATTTGCTCTGTCCTAGCCTTATCTTCCTTTAGATACTCTATAACAGTCTTGTTCAAGAGCTAAATAATTATTGTGAAACATAATCTAGATATATTATATCGCCTTCGCAGAGACAAACAACAAACTTAGGAATCCCAAATCTTATGTGCCCGTTTGTGTCCGTAGTTTGCTCATATAAGTCTGTTCAAAATATGGTTTATATATTATCCCCCGCTATCCGGTGCCATTCTTGCATGGTCATTTTACGATAATAAATAGTGTTTAGACATGTCCTTGTAAATTTTAGTTTATCCAATTGGATTATGCTACAAGATATACAGTTATTGTTGTCTTAAGATCTTCAATTTACTTTAATAATATTGAACTTGATATACCTGATAAATTATAATTTGTTCCGCGTAATATTTTTGTTGGGAATTGCTATTTAGAAGCTTCAACCGCACACTTAGAGATCTATTTGGTTTATCAAATGGATCCTGAATATCAATTAAGAGCCAGAAGTACATTCCTTTATGCATATATTTTATTGCATATTGACAAATGGCGTTTTTCAGAAACTCTATTGGTCTATTTCGCTTCATATCACTTCTTTTGTGCTGTTTTCAATTTAATGGTTATCATTAGTTTTGCGAGATTTGTTTTTCTATCTTTTTATGCTAGTGTATACTCTTCTTGAATGCTTTCTCCTGCATATCTCATCAGAATACGTATAGTATTTCATAAAATACTAGTTGCAATTCTCAACTCTTTCTTTCTAACACGTAAGCACTTACTGTACTGTAAAACCTGTAGCACTTTTTTCCAAGTGTTGTCTCGTCACATTCTCTACTTCTAGATGTTATCTGGTCACACACTGAGCTATTTCTGTTTCAATGTGTTGGCTAATTAGACTCTCAACTGTGCTCTTTTTACTTGTCCGATTTTTTATCTCGGACTTCAGCATCCATGTTCTCAGTTTGAGGATGAACCGATATATCTGAACTGCATGCGTTATTTTTTATCTTACGGTATCTTTATGCTTGGTGTTATTAATGTTTAGTTTAATACAGTTACGTTTTTGCTCTCCGTTTATTTTTGCAACAATTTCTTTTAATTGAAAAAATATACCTATGTCCATCGCTTGTGGGTTACACTGACTTAAAATATATCACTGCATAATAGTCTACTTTTATATAATACATTTTAAAATATCTCTATGATCGACGGCTAAAAAGGTAACAGTAATAAATTATATTACTCCCATTATGAGGTTTGTTAGGTATTCATTATTCAAAATGAAAATTGGTATCACTGACATACACTGAGCACACACAGTAGGCAGAACGTACTAAAGCTGTCAAGATTATATGTATTAGAAAAATATATAGCCCAAAACATTCATGATCAATGATATCAACAATATAACTCCTAAAATATTACTGACAAAACGTTTAGTAAAATAATTTGAAAATTTACCCTACAACCAACCTTCCAGTTTTGTTATTTATTAAATGTAATTCGACATGAGTTTGATGGCTTGTTGTATTATTGAGTTAAATCAATCCAAATAGATTGCATTAAATCATCATACATTAAACTGATAAATATATATTATAAAATGGTTTTTATCACATTTGTACACGAGGGTTTAGTCGTCCTAGAAATATCCAAGGATGTATGAAAAATTACAGTGGGCTCGTGCAGAATATTAAAAATATAAATAAATTAATATTAAAAATATCAAAAACCCGCGCTCCACGTAAAAATAAATTGCCCAATCCTCTAGTCGCCATCAATATATATATATATATATATATATATATATATATATATATATATATATATATATATATATATATATATATATATACTAATACGACTAAGAGATTGCCCAATTTTTTTGTGAAATGTGGGAAAAATTTCCCTTTTTTTGAATTTCCAAGAACCCGACTTGCGCCGCCACTTCTTGGTTCGACATGAATTTATCCGTTAACTGCTTTATGCTTTTGTTGTAGCTACAGGTAGGACTGTACCGACGAGGACTGTTAATCAATATTTATTTGCGATGAGGATATATATTTATCGTCCTTAGGTGATTCCTTTAAAGCGCACCACAAGATGTGTGCGTTGCTATGTCTGTCAAACTAGAACTGAATGTGATCCAGAATGAACTTTATTTCTTTTAATAATAAGGCCAGATTTTGTTTAGAAAGGCGTCCGATGTTTTAAGTCAGTAAGGCAAAATTCTACATACTTTCTTTTAAATGATTAGATACAAATCACCGTCGTCCTTCACATTTATTAGCTACCTTTAAGACCCGAAATCTGTTATCTCTAAAAGCTGAATAATATTTGCGAAACATAATTCAGATAAAGTGGTTTATCTTCAATCAGATATACAAAATGTTAATTTTACACTGAAAAATCCCAAAGGTAAACAGTGGTTTGTTCTTATCGAAAGCCCTTCTGAAATAAATGTAGTTCATCTCGTTATCCTCCCGTATCCTGCAATGTCGCTAGGAAGCGGGTGTAATTCTTGTTTGACCATTGTGTGAAGATAAACAGTGTTGCGACATGCCTTTACGACGACCTTTATAAATATTGCTCTATCCCATCGGATTATGTCCCAAGTTATATTAATACTGTTTCCATAAGAGCTTAAATTTGAATTTAGAATAAGATAATTAGGATACCTAGTGATAAATAGTAGTTGGATTTTCACGATCTTACTTTAGTCGTAAGTAATAAAATTCGTTTATAATTGTTTCTGAACTGTTTGTTGATAATACTGAAATATCTATATCTTGATAATTTAAGGTAGACCTGCCCTTATATCTATGTAATCCAAGGAGCTTATATAAACCTTAGATAGTATTGAATTTTTATTTGATTTTTTTCAGAATATTTTTGTTTTTTTCAGCTTCAAGCTTGTTTTACCCTAATGATGCATTGTAGCATCATGTTATTGTTTAGCATGTTATTGTTTAGCTTTTTAGAAACTTTGATGCATATTCGGACTTGGAAGATAAAACTGATGACAACAACCTTGATCTATAGTAAAATTTAAACTCCAGGAGATTTACAAGAACTAAACACCATATTTTTAATTTTTTGACGTACGTTTCCCTCATCATGATCATCATCATCAGGAGATGATTCAATATAATTTTAAATCTAAACTATGTTCTACAAGGATCTTGGGAGTTATGGTTTGCCTACGGAATTATTTAAACATCCTCGAGGAAATTTTGTAGCGTACCTTCATCAACTCATTCTCAAAATCTGGACAGAGGCACGCATGCCCGAAGAGTGGAGTAGTGGTATCATCTGTCCACTTCACAAGACCGGAGACCATCCGGACTGAAAAAATTACCGTGCTATCACACTGTTAAATGTGACATACAAAATTGTGTTGAGTTGAGTCTTATACCATTCGTCGAGAAAGAACTTGGAGACTATCAGGTTGGGTTCTGAGCGAGCCGATCCACCTTCGACATGAAGTTTGTCATCCGACAGATCCTGGAGAAAACTCTCGAATTTGATATTAACACCTCCCATATGAGTTCATGGCAGCATACGACAGCATAATTAGAATAGATTGGATTTTTCAATTGCAATTAGACCGACTTTGCAATTCCCAAGAAATTTATAAGTCTGGCAAAAATGACCAAGAAAAAAGTTTCAACGTCGTTAGGGTTCAAAAGATTCTGTCAAGTGAATTTCAGGAATATAACGACCTAAGGCAGGGTCATGGACTGGCTTGTCTTTTTATCATCGCACTGGAGTCAGTAGTGATGAAATCACATAAATACATCGAGCACCATATTTTATAATTCGGTACAATTGCTTGCGTACGCCGATAATGTGGACATTTCCCTTCAGCGGGCGCATCTAAGGAATCGATCCTCTCCTTCTCTCAGGCTGCGAAAACTATAGGTCTCAATATCCATGAAAACAAAACCAAATTAATGATATCCTCAACAAAACAACGCATTAGAAATATCGGTCAAAATTTGTAAGTAGGCGACTATGACTTCAAAGCCTCTGGTCAGTTCCCCTAATTCGGATCTACAATAAACTCCGAAAGTAGTGAATGTGATAGTGAATGAAATTAAAAAGTCTTACTGGCAAACAAATGTTATTTCGGCTTACGTAAACACTTTAGAAGTCGCACTTAACCCGCAGTACGAAAATCCGACCGCACAAAATATTGGGTTTGCCGGTTTTCACATACGCCTCAGAAACATGGGTACTAACTAAGGCTGACGCAAATCTACTCTCAATATTCGAGAGAAAGCTACTAAGAGCGGTATTTGGGGTGGTTGCGAAAATGAAGTGTGGTGATGCCGATACATGGATGGGGGGGTTGTTATGTTCGGCATCAAAACCAGACGACTCAGATGGGGGGGGGGGCACCTCATAATCAGAATGGATGCTAATAGAATACCTAGCAGAGTACTGTCTACGAGGCCAGGTGGTAGAAGAAAACGGGGCAGACCTAGGCTCAGAAGAGAGGATGGTATCAAATGCGATGTCAAAAACATTGGCCCACCAATTTGGAAAACTGTGGCATCTGATAGGTCCAGATGAAAGAAGAATATTACGACGGCCGAGCCCCACTCAGGAGTGTCGAGCCAAAGATGACGATTAATTTATGTTCTATTTATATAACTGTACTGATACTGTAATAGTCACACTTCTCAACTGACAAAACACAACATTCTCGAGATGTTTGTAGGTTATAAACATAATTATTGTTGCCGTGACTGTGAGTTTTCTATTGTTTCTGTTGTAATTAGTATAGAATTTCTCGTTTTGAAGAGTAAAATTTGTTAAATCAAAATGCCTCGAAACTGTGTAAATTCAGTATATAGTTTTTGTTACATTTGTGGTGAAATAACATTTTCGTCACAGAAACGCAATTTGGCGCCTATTGTGAAAACTGTCTATCACCATTATTTTGGTATTAAGGTGGGAGACAGGATAGACAGGATGGACTCCACATATATGTTGCAATTCTTGTTCCGTTATACTACGAGAATGGCTAAAAAATAAAAAAATATCAATGGCTTTTGCTGTGCCTATGGTTTGGCGGGAGCCTACAAATCATAATCCACCGATAAAGGCAGGATTATCAATGAAGAAAAGAGAAACTGTTCAATACCCGAATCTTTCAATCTTTTCCACATTCAGATAGTTTACCAGTTCGTATTCCACCCCAAAATTATGAAATTATGTAGGGATGCACCAGAACCCACTTACAAGAGGCAAGCGTAAATAAAACAATCTCATAAAACCGCCTCATGAACCACCCTTTGGCCCAACAACCTGCCAGGTATTCTCCCATTTATTTTGAACTCTTAGAACATTCTAAGACAGTTACATAACTGTCATAAAAAAAATCAAATGGAATTTCAATGTTGTTGGCATATGAGTTAAAATGTATCGTTTTTGTCTTAATCCGTTAAAATAAAATACTTCCACCTATTATATGTAGTAGAAAATAGAGCTAATATATTTTTTTATCATATTCGTTTTCCTCAATCCAAAATTAGTACGATTCGACTTATGAAGTGAAGGGAGGTTCATGATTTTCTTACATTTCGTTTGAATCCTTTCATACGCATTCAGAGCCCAATTATTATTTACACTTTTAACAAGTTTTAAGTTACCAATATTTATATTATGGCCATGCTCGAGTTTTTGTTAGGCAACAAATTTCTCATTTCTCATTTCTCCCATATCTAATGTGGGCAATATGTTCTTTATATCTGGTTAATAAGGATCTTTTGGTGTGTCTAATATACGGATTTTCATTATTCATTGCCAATGCGTCATCAGTAAGTAATCTTCAAAAGAGGACATTTGATCGGCATTCTACATGTGGTCATTTAGTAGAGTATTATAGAGATAAATACACTGAATTTATGATTGAACAAAACTATTTTGAAAAAGAGCTATTCGTTCAGGATCCAAAACGATTTTTTAACATATATGTTTGAATTTAAATTTCACCCTTCACTTGCAGAAAATACTTCTGCTTCTTTCAGCATTTAGTTAAAAGATTTATCGTAGTATGGAAAGTTGTTCATTTAATGTATGTACACTAACCTGTCATATTAAGTTTCTGATGTTGTAACTATGCTGTTGTAACAATTTTTTTTGTCATAAATGGAAAGATCATGTATAAGTTTTATAACAAAACTATTTATATTTTTTTCTTTATGATTATAAAGGTATAAAAAATTGAAAATACATTTTTAAACATAGTACCGATATCGTACAGACAGTTCCCGAAAAAAACCCGAGCGCTTATGACGTCACAATGTTTATTTCCCCTCAACATTACATACAGTTGATAGGAGTGTTTTAATTTTTAATCAACCCATTTTGCAATTCTTCTATTGGAACCTTTGGAGTGAAACACTAAACTCGAATAGCTTTACCACTAAACACCAAATCACTTTTTGAAGCTTCTCGACCCACGTTTCGCTAACCATGTTAGCATTATCAGGAGATGATTTAATCATCTATAACCTTATATATAACCTTTAAAGATAAATAAATCTTTTCAACCTATTTTTATTATTATCAGTGTATTGATAAATTTATTGAAAATGTTAAATCTTATTAATTATCGTGCCTGTTTCATACCATTTTGTACGAATACACAAAACCGACTCCCGAAAAAATGTTTTGAAATATGCTAAGGTGCTAAACGTCGAAATCAATGATTCCAAGCAGCACAACGTATTAATCCTAAAACAACATCATATTTTTACAACCACCTGTCATCAAATATATTCAAAAGATTATTATTTATAACATTAAATCCATTTTTTTATGTTCGAGTATTTATTAGCTGCTGAAGCTACACAATCGTGACACTGAGTGTCTTGAACTTTTCTTAGTTTTTCATTAATAATTAAGGTAACTGTATAAGCATTACTCAGCTTTACTTACAACTTTATGTTTTCGAAATATACGTCCTTTCACTGTGCGAATACAATTGTTGTGGTTAAATTGAATATAGTCTATAGCATTGTCACCGTAACTTTCGCGTGACATCATACAAATAATTTAATTATATTTAATAGAAATATTTTGTTTCTTATTTACATTTATAGTATTTTTTTTTTAAACTCAAATTGATGCTTTAGCACCTCGAACTTCAATGAATTGAACTCAATATCATTTTTAAGAAAATCTGTGACTATAAAAATATCCACACTAGGTATATTATTAAAATTGGTCTTTATGAACCTTTTGTCATGCATTATTAAATTAATTTAGGAACCAACAATATATTTTTTGCACTAAACTTCAATAATTTTGACACTATATACACAGGTGAAAGCCGTTGAAGTACTTATTTACTTGAAAACACTTTAACATAATGACGTCACAAACATGGCAGCCAATCGTGGCGCTTTCGTAGTCATGTGATTTTATTTTAAATTTTATTCATCTTAGTTCATTTATAATTAATTGCAAACAATTTTTCGCAAAACCATTTGTAAAAACTTTGTTGTTGATATCACTCACTCAGTATTTTCATTAAGAAAAAAAAATTAGGTGCCAAAAGTATTGATTTCCGTCAGTCTCTAATTAATTATTTTTGACCTTGAGTTTCTTACTTTATTATTGCGATATTTAAGAAGTATCTGATACAAAATGGGAACGTCCTTTTAACCTTTTCTTGTCAGCATCCTCGACATCAAATAAAAAGACAAAATTTTAACTTAAACTTACGATGAATCATTTATCGATCGTGTAACTATTGTTTTTTTTAGCTGGAATGTAGCTTCCGGAACTTGAAGCCGAAATAGTCAAAATAAAATCGATATCGAACGTTAGTTATACATTGTTAATTTGGTAAAGTAATTATAGAAGTTATGAAATAGATGACATTTTTGTGACAGTGTGGCAAATAAACGAGTTAATATAAAATCTCACCTTATTAATCGGAATACTTTGTTTAAAAAACTAGAAGTGTACCACGTTTCAGAAGGAAAAATCATTTTATTTCTTAATGATAACGTCTGAAAGGTAAATTCTATCTCTTCGTAAACACTTTTCCAATTTCAACCGCATATTATTGCATGTCATGGAGCAACATTTCTAGTGGAATTTAAATTATTTTTTGCGGAATTCTGAGTTTCTGCTCTGCAATATTGTATGGGGATCAACGTAGATCCTTTTCTTTAAATAATCCAACAAATAAAAATAATTTCGTTACATCATGACAAGATAACATGATCCAGATTGGAAGATTACATGATTGGGTAACAACGGCGTTGTTACCCGAAAAGTATTTTAGTTGTGTGGGCAGTCGCCTCATTTTGCTGAAACGATGTGTTGTCATTAACAAGAGAAAACTTGGATAATGGTCTCAAAAACGGCTCCATCATGTGAACATAGCAGGCCGCTAACAATAGTTGTATTTTCATTTCAAGGCCCAATCATGTTAAAATATGATATTCCACACCATACTGCATTCTTTATTCTGGCTAAGACCAATATTGAAAAGTATGTTTGTTGACAAAACTCGAAGGGCGAACATGTGCATCATCAGACATACACATTGTGTCGGAAAAATAACGGAACCTTTTAAATAAAAAAACAATTAGTTATTTTGCCAAAATTATTTATTTTTATAGCAGAACCTGGTAGACGTTGTCATGCTAGTGTATATGTATTTATCTCTATATATCTAAAATGCATGGTCTGCATGTAATGTAGAATCTATAAAGCGCTGCAGAAAATTATGGAAAAATGAAAGATTACTCATATTGATAAGACTCTATTATTTTTATTGGTATAAATTAATGATAAGTTATAAACATTTTTTTGATTAATAATTTAGGTGAACGAACAATATTTTTAACTATTTCATTCGCTATATAATCAGACCAATTTAAAGTAATTTAAACTAATACTAACATCTAGCGTAACGCAAGTGGATACACCGAATCAGAAAACCAAAAGTATTGTTTATTCACTTGCGTTGCTCTAAATGTTAGTATTAGTTTGAATTACTTTAAATTGGTTTGATATATAGCGAATGGAATAGTTAAAAATATTGTTTGTGCAGAGTTTTTGGAGTTCCTCCTCTGGAGCAAGCAACATACAGTCGACTTTTTGATGGTCAACGATTTCAGATCGCTCAATTACATGTCGAGAGCTTTGTCCAGTTAAGCTACCCGCCCTATACAAATTTCCTTTCACTTTTATCTATATCTATTGAGCCACATTGCCTATAGTACGGAAGCATTTCAAAATTTAAATACTGCAAGCAGGGAAAGATGTAGTTAAGGTGTAGAAGTTGATGCGCTATAGTCCCATCTAGTGGCGAGGTTCAATAAAGTGGATAGCCCAAAAAAATTGACCGTGTTCAAATATCTATGTATACCAATTTTCATAGCGATCAGTTGTACGGTATAGAAGTTGACGTCCTGCAGCACCATCTAGTGGTGAGTTACAACAAAATGGATAGCATAAAAACCTTCTCCATGAAAACATACTTAGATATGCCAACTTTATGGTGATCGGTCGGAGTCGGAGTCGGAGTTTGTCGATCTCATATGTACTAACATCCATTTATATGGATGTTGGCAGACACCAAATTCTCGCCAACAACCACTATGGCAACTTCATTCAACGTCGGTGCATCGAAGCATCTTTCATATTCGCCTGTTGGTCTTTTGTCTGCTACGATCACTATTTTGTGATTATCCGTGTATTTCGACGCCTTATTGGTATCATTTTTCCAAAGACACTAAAATATTCTTTTCAACAAACCACACAACTTTACTTTAGTTTAGCTTGGTTTAACATATCTTGATTGATCTACTTTCTTATAGTTTATTCAGTTTTATTTAGTTAGTATAATTTAAGTAGATTTAGCGTAATCTAACTTGAAATCGATGGAAATTAGACATGAGCTCTTATAAGATAGGAAAACTTATTAGGATCAAATTTTTTTAGTAACATGACTAGTATAGTAGGGTTTTAGTGGACCTCACCGCTAGACCTCTTTTTGGTTTTTTCATTACTGTTTTATTTTTATATTTTTTTGTTCTATGTGTTGTATTCTGGGATTGTGCTCATGCTTATTAAATGTCTAATATCATTATTGAATTTTTTAACTAAGATAGATTCTTTCCTAGTTTTAGGGTTTATTTATATCTAGAGTAATTTAAAGAAACTGGGTGGCGCCCTGATCAACTCATCCGTGACCTACGCCTAGATGGCTCCGGCGAACGGCGGCCGTCGCTGTAACTAAGAATTTAAGTTTTATTAAAAAAGGGATTTATTTGGTTACAATCTATCTCGAATGTAGAGCTTAAAAAATCCTATTAGATATACACATAAATATTGCTGATATAGAAGGCCCTTCTAAAGGCATACACAACGATTTTTTCTATTTTTTTTTGACTAATAAAGTTTTGTTTAAAAATCAAACAGATTGTACAAACCAAGAAAATATAATGAAATCTCTTCGAAAAATGTCACACTTTTTTCATAATGGCTTGGTTGCAAGACTTTTAAGCCATGCTCTTCTTTTCTTTTTGTTATGAAAACATGTGACAGCAAAATCCTCAAATTATGCCTCATTTCATATAAAACGTCAATATTTAACAAATATTTTTTTTATATAAAAATACCATCCAAATTTCTGACTTTTCACTAGATTTTCCAAAAATTTTCTTTTATACAAATCTTGTCCTGGCAATTAGGAACACAACAAAAAAGAAATCAACCAAATCGGTCGAGTCGTTCTCAAGTGATGCTCCGTCATATATGTGGCAATTGATTTTTATACATAGAGATTAGTTAAAATTTAAATTTATCTGACGATAATATTAGAAGAAAAAATTTGAGATGGTGTATCATACGTATACTCTTTATATTTAATGAGATGTTAATATTAAAAAGATGGTTATTATGGTAATTTATGAATATTACGGATTATAGATGTTTAAGTAAGGTTTGACCCAATTATTAAATTAATTAGTCATTATTAATTAAAAATGTTATAGCTGGTCAAAGAAATTGTACTTGATGTTGCGATTCGTACATTTGAAACAAACTTAAATTTTGTTCATACAGAAAATAAAAAAATCACAGTATTATCAAGACTTAAAAGAAAAATATTATAGAACCAAATAGCTTCGAGATCGGAACGATTTGAAAAATGTAAAGAAGATCATTATGTCTTATGAAGTTTTATTCATTTTAGGGGATACTTTTAACGGGCAAAATGAACGCTTATATGCTTTTTCAGTTCAAAACATCCTATGGAATAAAAGAAATAAAAGAAAACTGGTTTAGAAATCGGTCATGGTTTGAGGATCAAGGAATTCCAGTCATCCTTTTAGCTTTTATCATTATGGAAATAGGATATTTCAACAGAATTACACTTTTGCCCATTCAGCAAAATGTGTATATTTCGCATTTAATAAATTGCTCTGTGTACCATGTACGTTTTATCTGCCTGCTTCTCCCGAGTTTACTTCATTAGATTGCGTTTTATGTAGCAAGATAAAAGATGTGTAAAAGAGTAACGGTCAGATTTAAGTTAGCTGAATAATGTAATCATGGCCAAAAATGTCTAGAAGGATATAAAAATAAAAGGAGGGTTATAAAATAATTTTTTGTTGTTTTGTTTTATAAAATATACGTGAAAAAATGTTGAAAAGGTTTATCTCTGGACTCTTTCAATTCTTCTATTGAAACCTTTAGTGTGAAATAGTAAACACGAAGTGATTTACCACTCACTTTTTTAAACTTCTCAACGCGCGTTTCACTAACCATATTAGCATCATCAAGAGATGATTCAATCTCACAATTATCAAAGGTTTTAATAAAATAATTGATCACATTCTTATGATTTTCTACTTAAAGCCTTTTCTGATGAATAATTTGATAAACCTTCCCGAGTTCAAACATCTGTAGTTGCAGATGCAATATGGTTGATTTTTAAACGAAACGAAAACAATAAAAAAAATTAGAAAAAAACGTTGTGTATGCCTTTAGAAGGATCTTCTATATCAGCAATATTTATGTGTATATCTAATAGGATTTTTTAAGTTCTAAATTCGAGATATATTGTAACCAAAGAAATCCCATTTTTAATTAAAATGAAATTCTGAGTTTAAGCGACGGCCGCCGTTCGCCGGAGGCATCTAAAGGTAGGTTACGGATGAGTTGATCAGACACATCTATAGGGCACCAGACAGTTTCTTTAAATTAGATATAAATAAACCCTAAAACTGGAAAAAGGTCTATCTTAGTAAAAAAATTCAATAATGATCTCATACATTTATAAGCATGAACACAATCCCAGAATACAACACATAGAATAAAAAAATATAAAAATAAAACAGTAATGAAAAAACCAAAAAGAGGTCTAGCGGTGAGGACCACTAAAACCCTATGTCACTAAAAAAATTTGATGCTAATAGGTTTTCCTATCTTATAAGAGGTCTTGTCTATTTTCCACCGATTTCAAGTTTGATTACGCTAAATCTACTTAAATTATACTAACTAAATAAAATTGAATCAACTATAAGAAAGTAGATCAATCAAGATATGTTAAACCAAGCTAAAGTAAATCAGATCGAATTGTATAATGATATTACGTGGTGGTGCGAGAGTATTAAGCAATTAATACAATAGCAACAAATAATGCATTATTATCTGGTCTTATTTCCTTTTGTTACTCTGCTCATTCATCCAGCCTCTGGACTATCCAGTTACTAGTAAGTTCGTTTACTGGCAATTCTGTGTCCCGAATGCGGGGGTCCTCAAAAGGTCTGAAATCTGCCTTGACCGGGTACTGCAAAAAGTCGGCCCTTTAAATGACCGGATTCGGTAATAGCTGGGATCCAATATGACTGGTTTTATAACGACTTGGTCCTAAATTGACCGTTTTCTATAACCGCCGGGTCATAAAGCCCACTACAAAAATACTAAAGAATAAGCTTGAGTATAGCTTGGCCAGCTAATCTACATACCTCTAACGGAAGTGTACGGCGTGAAGACGCCTGTTCAGCTCGAGGTGTGATGTTAGACTCTCTCGGCCTCATCACGTAGGATACCGGTGCGCTCTCAAATAAGACTAGTCCAAAATGATCTTACCTGTAGCAGCCGATAATTTGTAAAAGCTACAATATATATATATATATATATATATATATATATATATATATATATATATATATATATATATATATATATATATATATATATATATATATATATATACATATACATATACATATCTACATACACATAGATCAATAAATCCCCGGTCTGTCATATAGATGGCGTCACTTACGAAAAATCCTCATCAGTAGTCGATTGTGTCAATTTTCAAACATCATGTTTCAAAATTTCATGACAATCTGTCTACGAGTTTCTGGGTTGTGCTTTAAGTGACGCTACTTTAGTCATTTTCAAAACAATGGAAAAAAATAATTTTGTGTTTATCAAGTCAAACATTGGCTTGATAAACATTACCTGGACTCTGCTTCAGGAAAATCAATCATAATTGATTGGTATGCTGAATTCAAACGTTGCCGTACAAGCACCGATGATTCTGAATGCTTTGGATGTTCAAATGTGGTGATTACACCAGACAACATCAGAAAAATTCACAAAATTATTTCGCAAAACCACAAAGTAAAGCTGCAGGAGACAGCTGATATCATTAAGATATGGAAACGAAGTGTCCATTTTGCATGGACATTTAAGAATGCGTAAATTGCTATCGAAATGGGTACATGCTCACAGCGGACCAAAAACAACAACGTATTGATGATTATGATCAATGATCAATGTTTGGTGCTGTTTAAGCAAAATAAAAAGGATTTTTTCATGCGGTGACATTCATATGACAATGGATGAAACATGGGTCCATCACTACACTCCGTGGTCAAATCGATAGTCAGCTGAGTGAACATCAGCCGATGAAGGCGACCAAAAATACAACCATCGGCAGGCAAGATTGGCCAACCCTCCATACATTAACCTTGTGTCTGAAACAGTTTCTATCCTGAATTTCACTTTGTGTGTCCTCTTTAATTGCAGCAAGCCATTTAATTGTTTTTATTTTAGCTCTACTCCTATTTTCATAAAATTCAACTATTTGTCTAGTTAGTCTACTTGGATTCATCTGTTTTATGCGTATTGTTTGATTTCTTGGTTTTCTCGAAGTTTGCGTTTCTGCGCCATATAGACATTCTGGCTTAATAACTGTGTTGTAATGTCTCATTTTGTGTTTTTAGATATGCATTTTTGTTGTAAAAATTTTGTGTAAGTTTCAATGCAGTTTCCATTTTTTGACATCTACCCTTATTGGCCGCTTTTTCCAACACGTTTTTCCATGATTATTTCACCCAAATATTTAAATAGAGAGACTCGTCTAATGTTACCATATTTTGTTTTTAGAAATGGTGTTCTTAGTCTGTTGCAGGTCATGTATTGTGTCTTTTCACAGAAAATTTGGAGTCCTACCTTTTCTGCTATTTCTTTTAGGATTTCAATTTGCTTTTGGGCTGTTAATATATCTTGAGCTAAAATTGCTAGATCATCAGCAAACGCCAGACAATCTATTTTAATGTTGGTTCTCCCCAGTTTAACGGGCTGGTCAATATTTAGACCCGATTTTTTTACACGCCAGTCCTGTATTACTTGGTCTAGAACACAATTAAATAAGATTGGCGAGAGTACATCCCCTTGCCTCTCTCCAGTTTTATTTTCAAAAGGTTCTGAGATGTCATCCATGAATTTAACTTTTGATCTTGTGTTAGTGTTGCTTTAATAATAGCGTTTTCAGATCTCCTTGTTCCTTGTTCTTTCAAGATTTGGAATAAAGGTTCGCGGTCAATAGAATCATATGCTTTTTTGAAATCCACAAATCTGCAGTCGAGATTTTTATTGTATAGTTTTTGATGTCTTAGGATTAACTTTAGATTCAGGATCTGTTCCGGGCAGAATCTGCCCGGTCGAAAACCTGCTTGATATTCACCAGTTTTATGTTCTAATTGTCCCTGCTCTGTCTAGTAGACATTGAGATAGAATTTTGTAACAATTTTTGTAACGGATTCAAATTTAGACTATTAGGAGATCTAAAGTCTTTGGACCGAAACATGTCCACCTTATGCGACTGCCAATTTTTGGGTTTAAAATTGAAAGATTCATGACTTCTCGGGGGTCATAATTTCTAGTCAAGGTTTCACTACATTCACCAGTTCACGTACATATACACCTTTTGTCACAGTTTGACACCGAAAAAAATTTGTTTTTAAGGATTTGAAAAAAAAATGTCCGTCGTAATTGTTGGTAAACATTTTTTGATTGCAAAATACAATTCAACGTCTTGTCAGATTTTGTCGCCAATCTCAACTCCCAAAAAGAAGGTAGTGTAGTTCTTTTCAGCTTAGTTGAACCTTAATTTACACCACCTTATACATTTTATTATACCAATTTCACAAATTATACCGTAGAGATGGTCATTATTCATAACTATCTCGGTGGTCTGTTCTTCGGACAATAAAAACTTATGACTACAAACTCACCATGCCCAACTATGATTAAAGAGTCGTTTTTAACGGAAAAAAAAGTTATATCGGTATCTGTAAAGGGAGCGACATTACAATGGTCGTTACTCAAACGGACTGATTTATGGGACACATTTATTGCATGAAACTCCTGTTGAGGAAAATATATCCTTTTTATTAATGATCGCTATTTGAGAGCAAGAAAGGCTTGTTTTTAGAATACTATTATTCAGATATATTTATTGAATAGTCATGAACTTATATTAATTTTTATACAGCTGAGTAGAATATTTAGGAATATATTAGAATTCCTTTTTCAATATTTCTAGTGGATTTTCCCTGTTTTAGTCTTAAAAATATGTTAATATGAGGGTCATTCGACAAGTTCTTAGCTTGACCAAGAAATCAACATTTTTGGGAATGTTATATTAACGTCTAAAAACTCGCGCGTTTAAATAAATCTAAACACTATTGAGCAGTGAACACTGTTATTCGAATGTGTCTTTCGAGATGTTCACAATATTATTGTCAATAAATATACAACTACAAATTAATTTCGGAATCGCTTTTTAAAACGTTTTATTTTAGGCAAATTTAATTACAAAAATATTCGTCTTTTTCCTTCAGATTATGAACTCACACTGAGGAATGATCTTACAAATTTCTAGAGGTAATGTAAATAAAATATATGATACTGATCTGAGAGGCCTCGCTGGTTTCCATGAATGTTGAGTCAGTGGTTCTGGGCTGACGACTGGTTCACCGGATTGCTTGTCTTACTGGTGACATATTTCACTTTTAAATTTAGCAACTTACTTCTCTACCATCGAAAAATCCTTTAAAACAAAATAACGGGTAGGGCAAGTATCAAGCTAGCATTTAAATTATTTATAACTTAAAAAAAACAGTACTGATTTTTTTATTTCTATTATGTTTTTTTCATTTTTAAATTTTATTTAAATCAATTTAAATCAATTTCAATAGGGGGACCTTAATAATCGGTAAGTTATATAATAAGTTCAATAAAAAAATATATATGTATGTACCTACATATACATATGTAAATTACATTGTTATGGCTTTTATTACTTATTGACCAAAATACATACGTATCATAATGGAAGTAAGAACGAAATAATAAAAAAATTTATATTTCAAACTTAAAATTTACTTTAAAAATGCACAAAAAAGCTTAAAACTACTTTGTAAAAAGTCTGTAATATGAGTTTGCTTTTGGCGATTTACAAGAATATTTCGTTCCAAATACATTTCTGTTTCAAGCGCTGCGCACAAAATGCCAATTTCTGCTTTCTTTCTTCTACTTTTTAAAAATCGTTTTACGCTTTTTCTCCCTGTTATGGCATCATGAAAAGTTGGGAGCATTTTTTCTAACGGTACTTTATCACTCTCAAGCTGTTCAGAACCACCAATCTGCGCCGTAATCTCCTTGTCGGTAGGCATACTTGTTGTCGCAAGGTCGTTATCCACCACAACGAAAGCCTATTATAGTTGAATTTAATTTTTCCAAGCTCAAATTATTATTAGTAAGCCAGACACTTAAAGGCAGGTTGTCCTCGTCCTTCTCGGCTTGTTTAATAAGCCAATGCATGTTTGAAACAATTCTTAATTGTTTTTTGGGAAACCTGTTGCCAAGCTTTTGGTGTGGTCGATAATACATTTTCAAACTGTGAATAACACCTTGATCAATTGGTTGCAGAACGGACGTAAAATTTGGTGGGGAAAATCCAGTTTAATGGTTTTTAGATTCGTAGATTTGTAGATCATCTCTTATCCATTGTTTGATCTTAATTTACTTTCGAAAATATTAGCGGTCACTCACGCTCGCTTGTTTGATATATAATTAATTGCTAGTTTTTTTTACATTTTTAAAACACCTGGCTTTGAAAAATTTGCTAATAACTAGAAGTTTGCGTTTATCAATTCCGGTCATGTTTGCGCACACAAGACCGGTTATTCTTTCCTTCGATACATTTTTCACTCTTAAGCTCATTGTATGATCTGGAGCGAGATTGTAAAATAAACCAAGTTCAACGGCGTTCAAAACATCGCTAGTGTCATAGTTTCTAAGATGTGGAACTAATCTTTAACCCAATACATGGCATTTTCCAGGTTTACACTCGCAACTTCTCCATGAATTTTACTAGAACTTATATTGTACCGCTTTTTGAATCTATGTCACCAACCGTAATCGCAAGAAAATCCAGCAACATTAAACAGTTTCGCAAACTCTTTGGCATTCAGCCCTTTCATTGTTGAAGCCTTCCGAACCATTTTAGTGGAACTATCTTCGGTTGATTCATTTATGCTTAAAACACAATTCGTTTGTAAAGCCGCTTAGACACGATCATAAACAGCACAGTTTTACTATCCAACAAATACATAACTCTAAGTAAGCAACTCTCTAAGCAAAAAAGCTGTGGCAGCGTTTGTCGGTTGGTCCAAAGACGGCTGCCTGTCTTTTGCTTTGATTTCTTGCCGTTTTACCGCACTATACATAAGAAATGTCTGAATGATTGTGGCGTGTTCATATATATTTTTTAATAATAATTATTTTTTTAAAATAACTGTATTGCTATGCCTTCGGTAGATTTAAATTCAATATGGTTCCCGATTCTAAAGAATACAATTAAAATCATTTAAGAATTTCAATAAACAATCACAATCACACAGTTTTACTATACAACAAATACATAACTGTAAGTAAACAACTCTCTAAGCCGCTGTGGCAGCGTTTGTCGGTCGGTCCAAAGACGGCTGCCTGTCTTTTGCTTTGATTTCTTGCCGTTTTACCGCACTATACATAAGTATTGTCTGAATGATTATGGCGTGTTCATATATTTTTTTAATAATAATTATTCTTTTAAAAATAACTGTATTGTTATGCCTTCGGTAGATTTAAATTCAATATGGTTCCCGAGTCTAAAGAATACAATTAAAAACATTTAAGAATTTCAATAAACAATCACAATCACACGGTAAATCTCACCTATATATATTTTTTTGGTAGTATATCACTGTCATTAAAAACTAATTGTCAATGTAAGTATCATCGACATACACAAAAAATATATTTACTTCCTATCTTTTCATAATTTATAGAAATTAATATAATTTATTTTTAGATTCGTTTTGAAAACGGGACGAGAATACTTCCCGAAACGTTAACGTTAAAAGTTTGTATATTTTTTTAGAACATTTTTATATTTTTAAAATTTTGTTTGTTAGGTAAATTTATTATAAAAAAGAATCACTGAGAAATTTGTCTCCGTTTGGTTTTTTGTTTTTACCCATTGACTATACATATTACCCAAATAATAATAAAACTAATTAAAAATAAAAAGTACCCTATATTTTAATACGCAAACCAGGAACTTTGGTACTTTCTATCAGAAGGACTTAATAACGGAGTACGTTACAAAAATTAATTATCTATTGAATGCTTCATAATATTTATCGGGACTTGGTTATTCGGTACGGTATATCCGTAGATATGTAAGTGTGTATATTATATATATATATATATATATATATATATATATATATATATATATATATATATATATATATAATTATTTTTTCGGTCAGTAATTAATTTTTAATTTTTTTATTAACGTTTCAGTTCAAACAAAGAACCATCCTCAGAATAATTCTACAATACATATAACTTTTATAAAAAACACAAACTTACATTTAAAACCATACCAATATTAAAATAAATAATTAATTTTTAATTTTTTTAAAATAATATGTGATAATTTAAAAAAAAAAAAATTAAATGACATGTTTGACTTTGACATAATTAACAATTCTTTCACCTTTAAATTTTTGTTTTTTATTATAACCTAATTGTTTTGAATTTGTTATGTGGAATATTAGATGCAAAAATAAAAAACTATGAAAATTTATTATTTAATAATGTTATTATATATACAACTTAAATTATCTGTATCATTTCTGAAATTAATGGTATTATGTGTTTTTTTTATATAAATCATTTCTTTTATATTTCTTTTTTTATTTTTTAACTAAACAATACTTAAAAAACAGAATAAATGAACATAAAAAAAGCATTAGAAACTTTGAACCCAACGTAACTGCCCTTTTAAGGCATGCTGTAGTTAATGAACACAACTTTAATTTTAACGACATAAAAATCCTAGATTTTGAAAAACAATATAAAAAAAGAAATATAAAAGAAATGATTTATATAAAAAAAACATAATACCATTAATTTCAGAAATGATACAGATAATTTAAGTTGTATATATAATAACATTATTAAATAATAAATTTTCATAGTTTTTTATTTTTGCATCTAATATTCCACATAACAAATTCAAAACAATTAGGTTATAATAAAAAACAAAAATTTAAAGGTGAAAGAATTGTTAATTATGTCAAAGTCAAACATATCATTTAATTTTTTTTTTTTAAATTATCACATATTATTTAAAAAAAAATTAAAAATTAATTGTTTATTTTAATATTGGTATATTTTTAAATGTAAGTTTATGTTTTTTATAAAAGTTATATGTATTGTAGAATTATTCTGAGGATGGTTCTTTGTTTGAACCGAAACTTTCTATTGAAAAACCCAATAAATAAAAAATAATAATAATAATAAACGGTCAAGAGAATATATGTAATAATATATATATATATATATATATATATATATATATATATATATATATATATATATATATATATATATATATATATATACAGTTAGGTGCATATGTATTAGCACCTCCAAATTTAAAGAAAAATAGTAACAAGGCTGGATTATAAATAATAACTTCATAAGTATATTATTTAATATCATTTATTGACAACAAATTTAATAATTTATTGATCCACCATGAGCTTTAATAACCGCTTTTAACCGTTTAAGCATCGTCGAAACCAACTTGTATATATAGAGATGCCTCTTTATATATACTTTCCCTTCATTTTCGATGATAAGAAAAATGAACTGCTGAATGTAAATGTTGTCCTACATTTATTCAACATAATGAGTGCTTTGAATGGCCAAAAACTGTTATAACCTACAAAATCACCACAAAAATCTTTAATGTTGTATTAAATGATCCCTGACCGGTACGCGAACTAGCTGACATTGTAAACATTTAGATAATTATTTCTTACGCTATTTTCGGCCAGAAAAAAGCTTGCTGTGTGATGGGTGCCGCGTTTTTAACTGCCTGCCAAATATACAATGGAACGAACACTTCTCAAGAGTATTTAGACTTATACGAGGGTTGCTATTTATATATCCTTGAATAATAAATAAAAACAAATATTTATATTTGAAAATGTTTTTATTGTTTTTCAAAATATTCTCCGCCATGATCGATACACTTTTGCATACCAACCAATTTTCGTAACACTATTTCCATTCCGATTGAGGTATCTCCAAAACATGCATTTTGAGCGCATCAACTGCTTCTTCTGGCGTCGAAAATCGTTGACCATGTAGTTTATTCTTCACGGACGGGAACAAAAAATAGTCTTTGGGTGCCAAATCAGGACTGTAAGGCGGATGGCCCATCAAGTTGATGTTTTGACAGGTCAAATATTAAGTTGTTCGGTCCGGTGTGTGAAAGCTGGCGTTGTCATGGTGAAAAATGATCCTGCGTCGCTGCAATGGTTGTATACAGTAGTGGCACTGTAGCCACATTCCCATTTATCCCAAAACAGGCGACCATTTGTTTCGAAGGACTTCTTGTGCGATTAACTTTTGTTGGGTTTTACTCATTTTGAAAGACTCATACAGTCAGCTGCTGTTTACTTTCGGGCTCATATGCATTGATCCAAGATTAGTCACCTGCATAGATGTTATACACAGCTTTTGATGCACCACGATTGTATTTTTTGCACCAATCGATACAAGCCTTTTTTGAGCGATTGCCAAATTATGCGGAATCTAACGCGCGCAAATCTTTTTCACAGCTAAATGTTCATGAAAAATCTTGTGTATACTTGTCATACTAATGCCCAGAGATGCTTAGATCTCACGGTATATCACATGACGATCTTGCTTTATCAGTTCGCGCACATTATCGATGTTTTCTGGTACAAGTGATTTTGGACGACCTTCTTTAAATTGGTCGGTAAGCGGACGACGGCCACGATTTAATTTACTAAACCAGTGATGTACAGTGGTTTTACATGGTGCTTCATCGCCAAAAGTCGAAGTGAGTTGATCGATGCAATGTTATTGAGATCATCCACGTCGAAAGTCGTAGTAAATAATCGCACGAAAATTCTCACTAGTTAATTCCACTTTTTGACTGAGTTGAAATTTTCAAATCACTAAACCACTGAAATAGCGTCCGTAGGATAAAATCTTCTGAGTACATATACAGTCAACAATGTCAAACTTTATGATGGGTGCCGAGTTTGTTAGCAGTCGATCAAAGACACATTCGAAACAACACATCTCAATATTGTTTGTTCTTGGATGAACGCGATTCTGCAGAAATTCTGCTACGTTTTGTAATAGTATATTAAATATGAAATTATCATTAGATGCTAGAGGCCAAACAGCAGCTCAAACAGTGTGTGGCAGCGGGTGAAATTCAGGCTAAGAAAAAAAAAGTGTTCGTTTTGCAGGAAATTTCATGGTTATGGTTTTCTGAGATTTTCGTGTATGGCGCTCATAGATTTCTTGTAAAAACTTCACTATTAAACCATGTGAAGAATGCTAACTCCATGATCAACACTTCCAAATGTGCCGAGTTTACCAGATTTAGCTCCTAGCGATTATTAGCTTCTCCAAAATCTGAAAAAATGGCTCGCTAAGTGTAAATTCACTTCAAATGAAGAAAACAAAGCTAAGACAACTAAGGATTTTAAAAAGATGAAACATTGGCCTAAACGCACTGCATTTCTCAATGACTAGGTTGAATTTTTTTTTAATCTCACAAATATTGTTGGTTCTTTATGAGGTCGACAACTTTTTGAACGACTTCCGCTAAATTAAAATAATTTTAAGGTGTCTAATAATATTTCACCCATTACTTATAGAACTAACGAATCCTGCATAATCTATCATCATTAAATTCTTAGAGGTCTGTCGACGGATCAATAAACTGCGTCTATAAATTCACCGAGTTCTATTATAATGGCAAGAGAGTCGTTTTAGGAAAAAATGTTGTCGCAGTATTGCTTACGTCAATACTTGTTTAAGGAATGACATTACAATGATCGTACGAACAGTCGTTTCAGAGACAGACTGATTTTCTATGCTGCAAATGCATCTCATTAGTTTGTACAATATGGGTAGCAAAACTAGCACTCGTACCGATGAATATAATTCCTTTTATATCAACCAATGCGATACGTTTGTAAAATGAGCTTGTTTTAACGACTATTGAGTACATTCGAACATTCAGTAAAAGGAAGTTATTGAATTGCAGCTTGAGAATGACAGCGTTTCAATGAATGCACAAGAACCTATCGAGCAATAACATAAATTTTCATTGACTCAATAGGGGGTTTATTGTTAAACTGCATCTAGTTTCCAATAAACTAATTTATCTTGTTTAAAATAGTTCTTTTGTTTTACTACCCATTTATTTTTGTTATAGTTATACTAATTATTTGTAGTTATAGGTTTGAAATATAAAAACGGTTTAAAAAGGTCTTGGTTTAATAATGATTTTGAAGTCATTTCTTTTTTTTTCGACATAATCTAATGAATGTGGTTTTCACAAGGATATGTTTTTTTTTCAAAATATTTGTTGTGTTTACACCTCGTGACTTTTCTATTGTTGTATTAGGTCCTCAACTTAATTCTTGGCCCTTAGTTTTTCTGTTGCAGTACCTGTAAGTTAAAGTTAGAAATCACGTGGAAGCGTTTTTAAAAACTTTATTTTTGTTTTTGGGTAGTACAAAGAGTAACGGTTCTATTGACAGTTAACTAAAGATTGAATTTTATTTACAGTTTACAATATTTATATTAAAATTAATGTTAACTAAGGGCTGTGTCAGCAATGACATCATCCACTGGGGCTGACTCATTTGGTTGAGGTGCAAGCTGGCGATGTTAGTCATATAACTCCTCCCGCCGAAAACGAAAACAAAAGGGGTGAATGTTTGTTTTCGACCCTAGATAGAGGTATTTCTTCATTTCTTTTCTTGATCGGGTTGGTGGTTTGGACCGGGTTCCTTTTCTTTTTGTATATTTTTCATGCGAATATACTCATTATAGTTCCCACTATAAAGATGGTAGTGAGGGTAGTTAACTTAGTGCCATTATATGTAATTGGGAAGATTCTGGAATTTTTAAAAGTTTAGCTTTTTCTTGTAATTGTTTTATTTGGTTAATATCGATTGATTGTAGTTGAAGATGGGTTTGCTTTTGAGGTTCTTCTATAGTTCCAAATTCGATTGGTGGTAGCAGGTAGGGTTTGCCTTTTAGGAATTCTTCTTTGTTCCAATATTGATTTTGAAAATGCCTGAATTCCACAATTGTGAGGTATTTGTATAAGGCTTGGCTCTTTAATTAGTATATATTCTTGTTTATAACAGTTTTGATATATTCTTAATGGTTGTTCATTGGGAATAATCAAAATATACTTGTTATTGATCCATTGTATAATAGGTTGGTCTAATTTCACATTAATCAGTTGGCATTGGCGATTTTCTGTGTATCGGATTAATGTAGTAATGCATTCTTTCGTTGTTGGCTTCAGTTCATTTGGGCAAAGATAATTATCTTCTATTTGCGGACATTTTGTGTTGCTAAATTGTTGCGAATGAGTGCCAATAATTAGGTAGGGTTGATTAGGTACGATCAAGGTATTGTTTATAGGTATAGGAAATAGATGAAAAGATTGAAAGATTTCTTCCTTAAAAATAGGAAAGTGGATTACAAAAATAATTTTGTCTTTGACAAATTTCACTTGCAAACTGGCAGTTTGGTAATAATTATTTAATTCTTGCAAATTAAGAATTTTATCTTTTCCATATAATATTGTTAAATTAGATATTAGATTTGTCATTTCTTAAGCCGATATTATGGTGCTGGGTAAAATGTTCAAATGAGCGAAAGCGAGCATCTTCAATATTGTCTAGAAAAGTGATTAAATTCTGACAATTAAGAATTAGTTGATCAATAATATTATACGTATGTAAATAAATATCTAGATTGAAGAATTTGTTTATTATGTGTGATTTAAGTTCCTCAATAGACTTGAGAGAGTAGAGATTGTTATAGAGTTTTGATTGTTCTTTGATTTTTATCAAGAATATTAATAGTTTCGTTGTAGTTCTGAATGAGTTCTTTCGTCAAGGATATATGTTGCATTATTTCTTTCTGAAAAGAATTTTCGTTCCTTTGGAGTTCATAGATTGCCTTATCATATATTTCTCCATCTTCTGAATCAAGGGTACCAAAAATCCATTTTTGTACTTTTCCTACTAGATTTATTAGTCCCCTTTTGATTCTAATATGGGGTTGAATATTGTTTAGCTTGGTTTTTGTTTCCTGTATTAAATATTGAGTTTGGTTCATCATAGATTTTAAATTTACGACTTTATTAGGTGGTATGTCTGTTATTTGAAGTCTAATGTTGTTAAAATAGTCTTCGATATTGTTTAACTGATTGACAAGTGAGGATGCTTGTATATAGTGGATGAAGGTATGTTTATTTTCTCTTATTCGTGTACTTCCAAGTTGAAAGGGAAATAGTGGTGTTTTTATAGGGGTTATAGTTACGTTGGTTTCAGTCTTCGCTCTTATAGTCTGTATCGTCACTACAAGTAGGTATACTGTCAGTATCTTCATTGTTTTTCTATGGACAAAAAGAATACTTCTTTGGTTTTTGTAGATTAGCTTTATGAATAATTTTATCTTTAGTTGTTATTATCTTTTTTCCTATATGTTGTTTTACTTTAGCTTTTGTATAGCGAGGTTTATCTTTTGTTCGCTTAGCTGTTTTATCTATGACATATGAATCTAATTGTTCTTCGTAATTTATTGGGTTTTCTCTTTCAATGTACTGTTCAATTTCATTATCTATATCTCCTGGATTTCCAATAATTGATTCATTTTCAATTGCGTTAATTTCAATCCTTGATAATGCATCTGCATTGGTATTTTCTTTTCCTTTTTTATATTCAATTCTGTAATCGTATTCTTCTAGTTTTAGTCTCCATCCGACTAGACGTGAATTAGGTTCTTTCATATTAAATAGATATTGTAGTGGTTTGTGATCTGACAATTATAAATTTACGACCAAATAAATAGGGTCTAAAATGTTTAGTGGCCCACACGATAGCTAAGAGTTCTTTTTCTATCGTTGCATAATTTGATTCAGCTGGGTTTAACGTTCTTGATGCATAAGCTACTGGTAAATCGCTACCAACTTTTCCTTGGCTTAGAATTGCTCCGATGGATACGTTCGATGCATCTGTTGTCAATACGAAGGGCTTTTCAAAATCTGGGTATTGAAGTATAGGGTCGTTACATAGGATATTTTTACATGTTTGGAATGTTTCTATAAATTCCTTTGAATGTATTATCTTTTGATCCTTCTTTAAACATTTCGTTAGGGGTTTGGTTAATTTTGCAAAGTTTTTGATAAATCTTCTATAGTAACCTAATAATCCTAGAAAGGCTTTAATGTCTTTTGCAGTTTTTGGTATTGGATATTTTAATATTACATTAATCTTTTTGGGATTTGGTCTGATTCCTTCTGGTGTTATGACATGACCTTAAAAATTCTACTTCTTTTTGTAAAAATTCAGATTTATCTAGTTGAATTTTCAATCGGGCTTCTTGTAGTCTTGTAAATACCAATTTCAAATGTTTCATATGTTCTTCTAGACCTTTAGAAAATATTATGACGTCGTTCATGTAGACTAGGCAAAATTTTCCTACTACATCTCGCAAAACGTTGTCCATAACTCTTTGGAACGTTGCGGGTGCATTTTTTAATCCGAATGGCATTCGCATAAATTCGTAATGTCCATTTTCTGCATTAAATGCTGTCTTTTCTACTGAGTTCTTATTCATTTCGATTTGGTGAAATCCTGATGATAAATCTATTGTAGAAAAATAAGTGCATTTGCCAAGTTTATCTAATATATCCGTTATGTTTGGTAAGGGATATCGATCGTCGATTGTCTTTTCGTTTAGTTTTCTGTAGTCAATAACTAGTCTCCATTTCTGTTTTCTACTAGCGTAAGTTTTTTCGGTACTATCCAAATAGGGCTGCTCCAAGTGCTTTGACTATGTTTTATTATTCCATCTTCTAGCATGTTGGTTATCTGTCTATTTATTTCTGCTTTATGAACGAAGGGGTACCTATATGATTTCGTATGTATTGGAATTTCATCGCTGGTTTTGATCTCATGTTTAATCTGGTTGGTAAATGTTAGTGCATTTTCTTCTTTGTGAAAGATGTTCTCGACATAGTTTTATTAGTTCGGTTTTTTCTTCATTGTTCAAGTGATCTGTTCTGGGTAACTTTGAAATACTCTTGTTTCTATTTTGGTCCTTAATTGGAAGATTGTCGAAATGGAATAAATGATACTGTTCCTTTTTTGTGTCTGCGAATGGAATTGTCTTCAATGGTCTTAGTAATTTTACAGTGACTGGTTTGTTCGTATGATTATGGATTTCGGTGTATGCAAATCAATTTTTTGAGGTAGTGAGAGTTTCTAGTATAAAGGCTTTATTATCGAAATTTTGTTCAGGAATAATTATATCACTATCTTGTTGATCCACTGGTACATTTATTAGGTGAACTTCGTGGGCGTTAATTCTGATTTTAAATTCTTCTTTTTCGGGTTCTCGGAAGTACAAGGGAATCTGTGTGGTTCCGTTAATTAATTTATTGTTTGAAAGGTCGATCGTGAATTTGTGTTTTAGAAGTTCTTTTAATCCAATAATTCCATCGAAGTACTCATGAAAGTCAAATAGGATAACTGGTATTTCGTCTCTTACTTGAAATTCAGGGAAGGCTGGTATTTCTGCTTTGAATAATACTTCTTTTTCTCCTATTCCTGTTTTTATTTTAGATGGTGAATGATACATTTTATCTGAATAAATTTTTTCTGCCTGTGAAGGTTTTAAAATTGAGTGAAAACATCCGGTGTCGATTAAGAGTTTTAAAGGTGGGTTACTTATTTTTATGTATGGTAGGTTATTATTTGTATCCGTATGCATTTCGCATTTTACATCGGGTTTTCGTTTGTTATAGCAGTCTGAAAATTTCCGTCGTAATCGTAGTTGGGTGTTTCGTCATACGGTTCTAGAATTTCTGCTGAGTCCTCGTTATTATAATCTGTCGTCGTGTCTGTCCATCCATCTTCGTTATCATATGCAGGGGTCAAGTATGAATCATATTCGGTATCTTCTGATGATTCATTTTCCATCTGATACAATTCCTGTGACGTAAAATTTCTTTGACCGGTGGGTTTGAAGAAATTTTGGTTTTGTCTTGTTTTACTTGGAATTGTAGATGTTATAGACATCGGTTCCGGTTTATTGGTTGGTACTTGTCCTTTCGGTTGAAATACGTTTTTCGGTGGTCCGAAAACTTGAAGATTTGTTGGGAAATGGTTTTGTATTTGTCGTGGTTTGGTTGGACATTAATGGACGTGGTTGGACATTATATTGGTAATTCTGGATTATTTGAGGTCTAACATGAGAATTAAATCTTGGTGTTTGGAATTGGGGTCTCATTGGTGAATTAAATTGTTGTTGAAATGGTTGGAATTGAGGTCTCGTTTGTAGATTCAATGGTTGATAGAGTTGTGCGTTTGGAGAATTTAAATTTGGAAATTTAGGTGGTTGAATTTGTGTTTTTAAATGGGGAATGTTTTGTGTCTGATATTTAAATATATTCTGTGTGTACTGGAAATTTTGTTCTTCTGTCACATATGACATCGCGCTTTCTAATGAATCTGGAGCCTTTAATCTAATGAGACTTTGTAAATATCCTGGTAGTCCTCTGATGAATGTTCTTAAGCTGGCTTGTTCATATTGTCTCGTATAAATAGCCTTTGTTGTGACATTCATGTGCGTGGGTTAGTAATCTGTAAGTATATGTAATCTGGGTTAGTTGACTTCTCAGTATCTGAATTCTTTTCCCGAATTCTAGAGGATTCTCGTTTCTTAATGGAGAGGCTACTAACAAACCTTGTTCTAGGCATTCCAAGTTTCTTTTGTCTCCAAAACAATTATATAATGCGGTTTTTATGTCTACCCAATTTTCTAATTCCAGTCTGTTGCCTACTAATAGTTGTGCTCTGTCTATTAGTTTAATTCTAGCTATTCTGTTCAAATAACTAGTCGTATCGTCGTTTCCGTATTTGTTGAATAAATAATCAATTGCTGAGATGAAACTAGCAAGATTAAAGGTGTTTCCATCATAGGGTGGAATTGTGTCTACGTACATACGTAATAACATATAATTTATATTCTGTGGAATGGTCATTTTAGTTGATATATTCAAGGTGTTATTAAATTGAGAAATTAGTTCTTCTTGGCTAATACTCATAAATTCAATAATTTACTGATCAATACTTAATTTAAAATAAAATATTGAAATATGCTATGCGTAAAATATTAAAAAGCGTTTTTATATGATTAAAAATAAAATAAAATAAAGTAAAGGGATTAAATTATTAAAGGGATATATTAACCATAATTTGTTAATATAAACTTTAAAAATAACTAAATTTCTACTTAGTGACTAGATATTGTTCGTCTTTCTTAATTCAAAGTTCGCGCTTTTAAATTAGAGAAAGTTGTATTCCTAAAATTAAATAATTAAATAAAATTGTTGATTATAAGGTTCGCGTCAGATGATCGTTTAAACTAATGATATGTGGAAAAGTAAATAAAATTAAATGATTAACTAAAATTATTGATTATAAGGTTCGCGCCAGATAATCGTTTAAATTAATGATATGTGGAAAAGTAAATAAAATTAAATGATTAACTAAAATTATTGATTATAAGGTTCGCGCCAGAAAATCGTTTAAACTAATGATATGTGGAAAAGTAAATAAAATTAAATGATTATCTAAAATTATTGATTATAAGGTTCGCTCCAGATAATCGTTTAAACTAATGATATGTGGAAAAGTAAAAAGAGTGATGAGGGATGATTCGTCTTAAAATTAGATTTGATGCGTTCTTAAAATTAGGGTGATTTTTCTTTGTCGTGTTTGCTTGTTTGCTTGTGCTTTTTGCTTTTTCTTAAACTACGCTTCTTAAAATTATTTTCAATCTCTTATCCGGAGAAATCGAAAGGGGTCGATAAAGGAGTACTGGACACTCACCGTATTTTTAGCCTGTCACGGGTCGTCAGCCGCTCGTCCTTCTATCGGGGTGAACCTCTAGCTCTGCAATAGTCGTTGGTTTCTTTGTGCTGGGTTGATCAGTAGACGGCTTCAATCCAAATCAGACTCGATGCTGTGGCTTTGGGGATGAAGGTGTGGTCGATACACTGATCGGTTTTCCGACTGCGCCAGTTAAAGTTAGAAATCACGTGGAAGCGTTTTTAAAAACTTTATTTTTGTTTTTGGGTAGTACAAAGAGTAACGGTTCTATTGACAGTTAACTAAAGATTGAATTTTGTTTACAGTTTACAATATTTATATTAAAATTAATGTTAACTAAGGGCTGTGTCAGCAATGACATCATCTGCTGGGGCTGACTCATTTGGTTGAGGTGCAAGCTGGCGATGTTAGTCATATAACTTGTACGAAACAGATTTTTTTTCACCCTATAGTTTTGAGTTTTTTTTTACCCTATTGTACGAGGGTAGTCTCAGAAGTACTCGACCTGACGTATAGATGGCGGTTGTTGTTTGAAAAGAATGACTATGGTGGAATGTACCAATCTTATAAAGCTTAAGTTTGAAGTGCCGTGATTATTCACAATGGATCAAAAACAGCGTCGTGAAGAAATTTCAGTCGAGTGTTTGATGAAGTTTCACAGGAATAAGGAGTTTTGCGTCGATTCATAACCATGGATGAAACACGGGTCAATTAATTCACACCTGAGACGAAGAAATAGTATAAACAATGGCCTGAAAGGAGGGAATCATCTCCAAAGAAGGGAAGACAGTTTCAGTTTCACAGTTCTGCAGGCAAGGTCATGGCGTCAGTTTTTTGGGATGTGCGTGGGATAATTATCATTAATTATTTTCAGAAAGGAAAAACAATCAACGGCGAGTATTATACGAACTTATTGAGTTATGAAATCAAGAAAAAACGGCTGCATTTGGCGACAATGCACCAGTTCACACATCCGTTATCGTGATGGCCAAAATCAATGAGTTAAAGTTCGAATTGCTTCATCACGCACCCTATTCGCCAGATTTAGCCCCTTCGGATTATTTTCTGTTTCCAATCTTGAAAAAATGGCTCGGTGGTAAAAGATTTGCCAACAATGAAGAGGTGGAGTCTGGGGTTGATGGCTATTTTCTGGGCTTCGACGATTCTCACTATAAATAGGGAATCGAACCTATTGGACATCGTTGGGAAAAGTGCATCGAGCTAAAATGAGACTATGTAGAGAAATAAAGATATTTTTCCTAAATTTATTTTGTTTTCTTTGTTAGGTCGGATACTTCTGGGACTACCCTCGTACCATCTTTTAGCTTCACAACTGGGTGTAATATATGAACCTACTGTGAATATAACATGAGAAATCAGTTGTATACGCGATATCTTTCGAAAAGCAACATTTGGAGCACTACCGAATTTTCGCCATTCAATTGAAAAAAAACTGCGGCGAAAAATTTGGAAGTTAAGATTGTTTAATACATTACTTGGAAGAAGTAATTCAAGATGGAATACGGAACTGGAAATTTTGACTTGAATGATGAAAAACTCCTGAGAGAGCCAGAAAAAGTGGACGAGTGGTGCACTTTAGCTCGAACAGGAAGTCGGAGTAACACCCCAAGCTATTTCTAAACGTTTGCATGAGCTAGAAAAAATTCAAAAGGAGAGTCATTGGGTTTTTTTGTATAAATTCACAGTTGACAATACTAATAAACGTTGTTGTTGTTGTTGTGAAATGCTGTTGCTCTCCAGATCCAAGAACTGACTAAAACTGAATCTTCCATAATTCAAGAAGCAAAAATTATTGGTTAATCAATCAGTATCACAATACCAAATATTCACGCCAATTCTGAGGTGCTCCAATCTAGTCAAACTGTCACTGCTGTGATATACCGTGGTTTTAGATGGTACCATCGCCATAATCGTCGAAGTGAGTTGATCGATGCACTGTTGAGATAATCCACGTCGAAAGTCGTAGTAAATAATCGCACGACAATTCTCACGAGTTAATTTCATTTTTTGACTGAGATGAAATTTTTTCCAAAGTAGCAAAATTATTGACTAATCCTGGTGACCCATCAGTATCACAAAACCAAATATTCACGCCAATTCTGAGGTGCTTCAATCTAGTCAAACTGTCACTGCTCACCGTTATCAGCAGCAATTGCTTTGTATTACTGACGCTAAAGGCTTTATGCTGGTAAGAAAAGAAGGGAAGTCATTTTGCTTCAGTATTACGTACTGTCTCGTACAGCAAAAATGTCTATATAGAAACGATCCCCGAGTTGGGCTAGAAGATTTTGTCGCACCCGCGTATTCTCCAGACTTGACTTCTTCGCATTTGTATCTCTTCCGATCGCTGCAACATCACCTGGTTGATAGCCGCTTTGCATCTCTTGAGGAAGTCGATAAAAGCCTCAATCATTGAGGTTTTATCCCATGGTAAATATATGTTCATTGTAGATTAATCTAGAAGTGAGATGCATGCCCAGGTACTAGACTAATTGAAAAGTTCGCGGAGCGGAAATGATGAAACAAGTTTATAGTTGAAAAAATTACTTTATTTTTCCGTATATTCTCCCTTAGCCTCAATACTTTTTTTAGCGGTTCTGCAATTCATTTATTCCATCTCTGGAGTGATTTTCTGAAAGTTCTTCAAAATACTTTTTTACGACTGCTATAACTTCTTCATTTGATGAAAAACGCTTGCCACGTAGGAATTTTTTGAGGTTTGGGAACAGATGAAAGTCAGAGGGGGCCAGATCTGGTGAATATGGTGGATGCTACAACGATTCGTAGTATAACTCCTTCAATTTGGCCATTGCAAGAACACCTCTGTGAGCCGGTGCATTGTCTTGATAAAAAAAAAATTCGCGAATCTTTGCATCCAATTGATCGAAAAGATTTGGATAATACTGTCATGTTATTGTTTTACGGGTTTGAAGATAATCAATTAACAAAATGCCTTTTGCATACCAAAAAAATAATTCCATAAACTTTTTGGTTGATTTTGACCACTTTGGCTGCTTCGGAGCGGAACAACCGGGCTCAGTTCACTCGGCCGTTTGTTGTCGCAATTCAGGATCCTAGTAGTAAACCCGAGTCCCATCCAGAGTTACAAACCGACGTTTAATATCTAACTTATTCTTTCGAAGAAGATCCAAATGTTGGTTAGAAAATTTTACTCGAAGTTATTTTTGATCAAAATTTAACAAATGCGGCATTCATCTTGCACATAGCTTTCTCAAGTCTAATTCCTTTTTGAAAATATGAAAAACTCGTTCAGTTGAGATATCCATGACCGTAGCATGCATTTATTGGACGTCCACAACGAAGATCATCATCCAAGTTTGTACGACCACGTTGAAACTCACCTGTCCATTTATAAACCGTTGCTTTCGAAGGAGCAGGCTTCCCTAATACATTTAACATTTCACTATGAATTTCCATTGCCTTTATACCTTTTTACAGATAATTTAATCACTGCACGATTTTCAATATTTTCAATTTTAAAATATAATACTGATACGTTTACTTTAATCTACTGTTTTTGTACGAATGAATTTACAGATCGACTTTAATCGAAACTTTACATTTGTTCATATGCAGGATGAAATTTCTGGATGAAATATTCTGGATGAAATATTGTGGATGAAATATTCTGCTCTATAGGTATCGCTCTGCGAACTTTTCAGTTAGCCTAGTATATAGTTTCATCTACTTGGATTATATGATAGTTCTTACTTACTTCTTTTGTTCTGGTAAACGTGACGTGGATGGATTTACTTTTTCTTTGATTCGTCATTTCTCTAACCAAGTATGAGTGCTGTTATCGTCCTTCTGTTCTCATATGAATCTTTATGAGATGCTAATGTGACTGTATCATCAGTAAACTTGGCAGTAATGATATTATTTGAAGTATGTAAATTGGAAGTGTAGAGTAGGTCAATGATGCGGTGTACTTTATTATATATTAAAAATATTAACATATACAACTGTATATTATATTATAACATAAATCTATTTGTTATTGTTGGTGGATTCATGCAGTTGTGGGTTGTATCCTTCTTCATCTGCAACAGTTTGAAGTCTTCTAGGTCTCTCTCTGGGCAGATGGTATCGAAGGCGTCATGGTTTTTTTTCAACTATTAGTCGATGTCGCTTAGATCTTGTGTTCTAGTAGTAAGTATTTAAGCTTCTTTTTAAAATTTTTTAGGTTTAATTTTATTATGTCTTTCGGTATCTTGTTGAATTTTGCTACGGTTTCAGTTGTGAGTTTTTGTGTGAGTCTTACTTGTGTATTTTTATGAACTCTAATGTCTGATTTTCTTCTGGTTTCGTATGTATGTATTTGTTTGTTTGTCGTGAATGTGATAGTTGTCTTTATTAATTTATTTTGAATTTTGTATAGCAGCAGTATATTGTGATATTGTATTAGTTGTCTGATGTTTAGTTCTTTTGTTTTTTTGTATAGTTCTTCGGTTGGCGTTAGTCTGTTGAGATTATATAATATTTTCAATGTCTTATTTTGTTGTCTTTGTAGTATGTTTAAGTTTTTTTCTGTAGTATTGCTCCATGTATTAATCATATAAGCATTTTTAGATGAGTATAGTGCATGGTACAGTGGTTTCTTCATTTTTGTTGGTATGATGTGGTTCATTTTTAAGAGCAAAGTAATTGTTTTGGCATTTTCTTTTTTTATTTTATTTATATGCTTATCCCATTTTAAGGTAATGTGTATTTTAATTCCTAGGTAGTTAATTTCGGAAATGTCCTTTAATTTTTGGTTTCTTATCGTTATGTTTAGGTCTCTTGCTTGTTTTTTCTTGTTAAATATTATGTATTCTGTTTTTGTTTCGTTTATCGTGAGTGAGTTGTTAAAACACCATAGTTCGTACTTTTTCATATCGTTATATATATTATGTTGTAATCTGTTGTAATAATTGTCAGAATACAACATGCACAAGTCATCAGCGTAAGCATACATTTTTCCAGTGAAGTTTTCTTCGAATAAATCGTTTGTATAGAGTATATATAGCAATGGTGGCAGGTTACCTCCTTGCGGCAAGCCGTACGCAGCTGTATTAGTGTTGCTTTCTGTCTCTCCTACTTTAGTCTTTTGGGGTCGGTTCATCAAGTAGCTTTTAATTATTCTTATGTAATTATCAAATCCATATGCAATGAGTTTTTCTAGTAATTTTTCTTTATTGATTATGTCGAATGCTTTTTCATGTCGAAAGATATTACTACGACCGACTTTTCTATGCATTTTTTAATATTTTCTATCAAATCATAAACAGCTGAAGTCGTGCTCGATTTCTTTTGGAAGGCATATTGTGCTATATTTATGATGTTTTGTGATATATGCTCTATCATTCTGTTGTGTAAGATTTTTTCTGTTATTTTATTCAGTGCTGATACTAACGTAATTGGTCTGTAATTTTGTGTTTCATTCTTTTTTCCTTTTTTGTATATGGGGACTATTATGGATTGTTTTAGGTATTGTGGATATATTCTTGTGTCTAACATTTTATTTATTAGCTTTGTAAAAATTGGTATTACAGTTTTCTTATTATTCTTGATCACGTCATTTGTTATTTTGTCAAATCTTGGGGCTTTATGTCGATGCAAGTCTTGTATTATTCTTTCTATTTCTTCTTGTTCTACATTTTTAACATCAGATTTATTATATATTTTATTTGTTATAGTTGTTGTGGTGGTTTTGTTTTTTCCCTGTTTTTGTTTATCAGCTAGTTTTTGACCTATTGTGACAAAATAATTATTTAGTTCGTTTGCTATAGTTTTTGTATCGGTGCTACTAGTTCCGTCTTCCTTGATAATTTCTATAATGTTATCATTTTTCGGTTGATATTTTAATAACGAAATGCAATTATTTACCTTATTTTGTTGTGTTATTACTTCTTATCGATGCACTCAGTACATGGGTTTATTTTGGAGAATTTATTTCTTTGTCACTCACTTATTTCGTCTTGTTTTATAATAATTTTAAGAGAGCTCATTAAACACGTCCACGCGGACTGACACCCCGAACGACTATATATTCGAACGACTTCACATTATCGAATGCGTAACCTGTCGTGTCAATCTCCAGATTTTGGATGTCTTATCTCCAGTGATCCTACTGGACCTTCTGGACTGTATGAATTTGTTCAGTAGTAATATATTTAATGTTATACTTCTAAATCCGAACTTGTAATTGGGTATAATATTAATTGCTTTTTTTATTACTTCTGAATCAACATTTCGAAAAATTGCGGTAAAATTTATAACAACATGGTATAAATTTTATGTCATACTACTAAATTCGAACTGATAATTGAGTATAATATTAATGGCTTCTTTTATTACTTCTAAACCAAAATATCGAAAAATTGCGGTAACATTTATAACAAAACTATGACGTTTTTCAGTAGGTAGTCTTAAAAAAGCTGTTTTCATTAACTAGTTAGAATTATATCTTAGAATTATATTATATAGTGGAGTTTTCTAAAAATAAATTCTAGAATCTCGAATAAAAAAAAAGCAAAAAAAATCTGCAACCATTTCCAATGTTATATTGGCTCGCATGGAGTTTATTTTGAATAAAAAATAATGAAAACAATAAATACATAATGTCTTGTTTTTCAGTACGCATCAGTCAGCTTTTCGTTGGACGTAACGAATTTTTTTTCCGAGAGAAAATTGCCACAAAGCAAAAACAGGATTTTTTGTCAAAGGGATCCTAAGGATGTTTTTTTTCGAGGGACTCAGCTTCAAACTAACAAATTAAACTTAAAAGGGCGATCAGGGTAGGAATTGGGCTAAAGCCGAAAAAAAAAGGGAACTGAAAAGGTAATTGGTTTCTAACAAAGAACAACATCATTGAAATAACCATCAGTGTAAACCTTTTATATTTAATCCTGATTTGACTATCACTTCATGTCTGGATTATGACAAAATATTTCTAGAACTTTTTGTGATATAATAATTTGAAATTGAAATAACCATTGTGAACCATGTTATGAGTAATATTTGTCATTGTATGATGATACAATGCACATCATCACGACATTGACATCATGTAGTCATTATTGGTAGGTCCAGATATCGTTCGTTAAATAATCTGCAAGTTCGTCTACATTCACCATGCGTATAAAACAAATTTAACAAATCATTATTGGAATATTCTTCATTATTCTCCATTATAAACTATACTTATATAAACTGCTCCAGCCGGTCGCGTTGGTGCGGCGGTAAGAGTGCCTGCTTTGCTGAATCCGCGCTGGAGCGATAGCTGGTTCGATTCCAGCGCTCGGATGGTTATTTTTCTTTCTTCTGTCCGTTTATCTTTCCTAAATGTTTGTGATTGTTTCTAGGCAAGAGTGTAAAATCCGACTACGAATTACCCCTCAGTCACGTCAGTTAAAGGCTGGGTAAGGCCGGATGCCTTCTGAGAAGCGTTTTACGTTGGTCACTCGCCAGTCGGTAGGTTTCCTGATAGACTTATGGGTAGGCACATAACCAAGGGTTTATAGCCCGAGGGGGGTGCTGGCCTGGGTTTGTCGGAAGCTGATGACCGTGGTTCGGAACCCACGTTAAGCTGTAGGTCCAGTCGCTAAATAGCCTAGTTGCTGATGCGCCTCTAACCCAAACACTTTACTTTACTTTACTTTAAACTGCTCCATTATAAAGTATAAACTAAAATTAACAAAATGACTAAAACTGTAAGTAGATACATCACGAGTTTGTGAGCTGATATTGCTTTGATATAATATCAACATTGTTTCAATTCCTGTCAAAATTAAGGCTTACTTGATAGGACCTTTGGAGTTTCATCGACTTTTGATAAAAACTACTTATGGATTAACAAGAAAACCGTTGGAAATAGGTCTAAGAAAAGTTATCGAATCGATGGAGAATCAAGTTCAGCATCCGACCATCCAATAATGTACAGAGTGTCATGTTTGAAAGAACGAACTTTTTCAACTTTGAAAATAATGTAAATGGTCATAAAATTTTGAACACCCTGTATGCGATAAATTAATGTGGATTTCATCATGTGGAAAGAATCATTATTGTGCTTTCTTCTACCCCAGAAGACTTTAGCATCAGTCGAAAATGGATAAAAGGCGCAGAGTTGAAAATAAGGTTAGATCTTACAAAATTTTCAAAAGAATCAAGATATTTAAGAAACAGTTCAAAATAGGTATAGGGAAACCTGATAGGACTCATCATGAAGTTTTTTCAGAAATCCAAAAATAAAATACTATATCAGATGTTCCATTTAAAATAAGAAAATTATTGGCGATATCCGGGATAACCTGTGCCTGATACCTAATAAAAGTGCTATGCCCTTGAAAATATTTCAATCAGTAACCTCTTCTTCCTGTGTGTATTCATCATATGTTCCATCAAACACTATTTCTTGCATAGGAACCTCCAGACATACCAAGTCATTATTTTCTTCCAATATTAAATTATTGTTTACTGTGAAAAAATCCCCTATATTGCTATCGGTTCCGATGTCGAAATCATCATTAGTTTTCTATATCGAGCTGAAAGTGACAATGGAAGGTCGTCTTCTGCATCTGAATATCCTGCGTTTTGTGTTGACTTTTCAGAAAGAAATTTTGAATTGTATTATTTGATACCCAGTCCCATGCATTTTAATGAAAAATTGCATTCAATACGATTATTTTCTTTGACAGTTCTTTAGCTGATTCAGCAGTACTAATGGCTAATATAAGTTTTTAACAATAAATGTTTTATAAAAAGCTTTCAAACTTTTAATAATGGTCTAGAGGTTGGCACGCGCGTGCCATTAGGAGGTAGAAAATCAATTCGGCCGTCATCCATGCTTCTATTCCATCCCAATTTCTATTGCATCTCCAAGTAACAGGTTCTTCAGATTCGTGTTTTTCAAAGCCCTGGTTTTGCGGTTCTTCCTATTACTAACGACTTTTCGTTTTCTCCGTTCATGTTTACATAAAATAGTATAATAAGGCTTTTTTTCAAAGTTTGCCTCCAATGCATTTCTTTTTTGTCTCAAATGTAATGTTTTATTGGAATAGTTGCTTGTAATCTGTGGAATCTTGGTTGGACCAAAAAGTGGCTATATCGTCGGGGTTTATACTCGCAGCTTCTCCAGATATGACTTTGAAATTAATAAAGAAATATTACTTATATTTGTTTCAAAAAATGAATAATAAATTGATTTACCACGGCCAAGACTACATTAGATAATATACGTTTTTTTTGTGGCAAGGTGTAGTTTAAGAGGAATTGCTTCCTCGTAAAGAAAAGCTTCAACTGCATCAACTGACGATCAGAATCGTGGAAGAGAAAATTTGATTGATACAACCGTTCGGCAGATTTTGATCTATGAGCTGGATATGAAGAAAATCTGCACGAAAATGGTTCCGAAAAACATTTCGCAGGATCAAAAGGACAACAGAAGAGAAACATGTCTTGACTTTTTGGAGAGGAGTGAAAATGATCCTCATTTCCTGGATCGTGTGAACTGGTGGCGAGTCTTGGGTTTTTGAATAGGATCCGGAAACGAAGCGCAATAGTCAGAAATGGTACACTCCATTCTCACCACGGCTAAAAAAGGCCTAACTGAACAAATCAAAGATTAGAAACATGCTGAATTGCTTTTTTTGATTGCCAGAGGAATCGTCTATAAGGAATTTGTGAAACGAGTTTTTGGCAAGTACAACAAACATCATTGTGGCTCCGCAGCCTTTTTATTCAGAGAGTTCAATCCTTATGACTTTTCCTTTTCCCAAGATTGAAAATTCATCTCAAAAAACACCATTTTGGGACACTGGTGAACATTGAAAAAGCCCTGTTCCAGTATCTAACTTCTAGCGCTGCTATGAAGAGTGGACAAACCGCCCCCAGCTCTGTCTGACTTCCCAAGACAACTACTTTGAAAGAGACAATGTGTAATTGTAATTTCAATTGTGAACAAAAAAAACATAGAAAATCAGTTTTTACTTTATTTACCCACCTCATATATCCCTTGAATGATGCTAAAATCACTGATGCAAAAACCGCTAAGACCGATAAAATCGTCACAATTATCCACAATTTCGTATTAAATGATCGCCGACTGAATTTACACGAGCTTGCTGACATTATAATCATCTCAATAGATTATTTCCACTACATTTTGAGCGATGTTTTGGTTTTCTGCTCGATGGGTGCCGCGTTTAGTTAGCAACCGATCATAGATGTATTCGAATTAATACTTCTCCAGAGTTTATACTGATTTAAACGCGATTTCGAGAGTTTCTTTATCGTTTTATAACAATAAATAAAATATAGATTTATCGACCCGTGTGGTCTGGCCGGTTCGAATCCTTATTCCACTATGGAATTTTTATACAGGACATTGCTACATTGTAGAAAATTTGGTAGGAGGGGTAGAATGGCGGAGTCGGTCTTAAACGATAATTCGGCCCAGGAAAATTTAGTTACCATTTAGCGCTACACTTTAGTTACCATTTAGCGCTACACGAGAGAAGGGTGGTCGTTTTGAAAGAGCGTGACTATTGCGAGCCATAGATTTCAATTTGCACGATGTTCAGCGATGTCCAAGACTTCCGTTAATTGAGCAATGGATTAGCAAGTTCGAGGAAATTCGTTCAACGTTAAATAAACGCGTCCGATCGAAAGTCAGCGAGAACCGATGACCAAACTTATCGACAACAACCAAACTTAGCGACTCGAAAGTGCTCAGCTGCTTTAAATGTGTTGAGATCATCGATGTTTCACATCCTTCCCAAAGATTTACACTTGTACCCATACAAGATTCAATAAGTGCAAGAATTAAGGCCAACAGACTCCGCTAATAGACTTTTAATCGCTAACAAAATGATGAACCGATTTCCAGCAGTCGACATATTTTTCTCCGATGAGGGTCATTTCCACTTTAATGGCCATATCAATAATTAAAATTGTTGCTACTGGTGCGGAGAAAACTCTAAAAACATGCAAGGCCTCTACATAGCCCGAAGGTTACAGTTTGAGCTGCAATGTTGGCATTACATCGGTTGGTAATCTGTTTAAGGGCTTAGGACACTTTAGTAGTTGTTCAAAATATTTGGCAAGTTCTTTGCAATTGTCTTGGTTATTTAGAGCTAATTGTCCGTTTTCCTTTCGGAAGCAAACACTTTGGGGTTGATAGCCCTTTCGGGTGTTATTTTTTTGAAAATATTTTTCTATTTCATTAAGTGGTTTTTATATTTTCCTTTAGTTTGTCTAATTAGCTTCGATGTTTCTTTTCTTACTTCCAAAAATATGTTATAGTTTATTTCTGTTTTTTGACTGGTCCACTCTTTGAATGATTTCTTTCGGGTTAATACTGCTTGCCCGCAAACTTCATCCCACCACGGATGTTTTATACGTTTTTGTAAAGGGACCAACTTTATGGCTGTTTTAATAATTTTTTGTTTCAGTTCTTGCCAGTTCCTTGCTGGTTGTTTATCAAGCTCTTCTGTTAGGGTTGGTTTTATTTTCGTAGGGTCGAACTTTGGGATTAGTAGTCTCTTTTAAATAAGATTTCAAGGTTTTAAGCTAAGTTTGATTCTAGTTAAGTAGCGATCCGTGTCTATGTTAACTCCTTTCCTAACTTGAACATTGTTATTTTCTTCTTAAAATGGGTTGACATTTTTTTTAGATTAAACTGCGAACATAGTTCAACCAATCTTCTGCCATTATGGTTGGTCCATTTATGAGCGGGAAAACTACCAACTGTTGTATCTTCTTTCTTTCCCTAGTTGGTCGTTGATATCACCCAACAGGATTCTTACATGGTTAGAAGGAATTTTAGACATAGTATCTTCCAGAATTTCTCAGGATTTATTTACTGTTTCAGGATTAGATTTATTTTCTTCATTAACTGGGAGGTGTGCATTAATTAATGTACATTTTTTGTTAGCACACTTGAGGGATAGTGTCATAAGTCGATTATTTACTGGCTGGACATTAGTTATAGAACCAGGAATGGTTTTTGAGATAGCGAAAGCAACACCGAGATGTGGTGAATTTTTAAGTATTCTTTTGACCGTTTTACTTTTAAAAAGTCTGTAGTAGCCGAAGTCCAAGGTGTTATCTTCTGTCAACATAGTTTCTTACAGAGCTAAAATTTTAATTTTTTTGCTGATTTAATGTTTACCCAATTCATGTAGTTTTCCTGGGCGCTTGAGTGTGTTGATATTTATCGTTTCAAAGAAAGTTTTTGTTTTCGGTTTGAGACCTTGGCCAGAGGTCTCCGACTCCCTCTGAAAGATTTTGCGTTTAAGCCCGGACGCTCAGAATCCGAAAGTCCGGTTGTACCAGCAAGGCTGGCAGAAAATTACCAGGCAGTTTACCTCCTGGGGTAATTTTTTTTGGTTCGAAGATTAAGACTGGAGGGGTTAGTTCGAGAATTTAAATCTCAGCCGCACCACCTGTGAACAGACGCTGACCAATCAACCGCTTGATACAAGTCAAACGCTAAGTGAATTTAGTTTTTTTGCCTTGGTTCGGGGCTGCTTATTTTGAGATATTCGCAGTTGTCCATTAATACCTAATGGAACTTTCACTATTCAGTACCTGTGACCCGTCCCGTACCTTAGGCAAGATATATAAATATATATATATATATATATATATATATATATATATATATATATATATATATATATATATATATATATATATATATATATATAAGTAAACAACAATTTAAGTAAACGCCGCAACAATTTAAGTAAACAATTATAACAATTATAAGTAAACGGCCGCAACAATTTAAGTAAACAATTATAACAATTATAAGTAAACGGCCGCAACAGTTAAACTGTGCGTGCAACCGTTTATCGTAGGATGGCAGAGTTGCATGTGATTATAGCCACCATTCGACACGGCCGATTTATATAGTCATGGCTTTAGTCGTTGCTTCATCCGCTCTCCAGGAGTTCAGCTTGAACTCAGCTGATCACGGTTTAAGGCCAGAAACCGGTCTTGGAAGACACTTGCTGACCCTTTGGATGTCGGATTAGGGAATGCGAAACTACCAACATGGAACGCGGATGAATTTTCTTTGTTTTTTAATATCTTTCTCCACGAACCCACTTCACTATTTTTTGAACATTTTTAACAAGTTTCTTTGACATGTTTCATGGTTTCATGCTTTCATACTTTCAAACTGCTCACATACATAAGTGCTTTCAAATAGTGACATCATTTTCAGAGCCCATGAAGTCGAATACAAAGTTGTATCTTTCATTTAATTCACTATTGCCATGCAGATGTATGAGTCCCATTTGCAAATTTTCTGGAACATCTTCAACTGATACACTGAAAGGTATCACGAACAAGTTTACAAGTTGACAAATTCTGGAAGTGCCTGAAATATTTTTTCTGAAGCTGCATTTTCCACAAATTGAATTTAGCTTCAAAGGATTTTATATTGTTATTCAAGTTGTTTATATATAAAGTTTTCTATTGCCTTGTGCCATTCAGCATTTCCCATTCAGCTCGTTCAGATGCAAAGTCAGATCAGATAACCATTCTTGGTTATCGAAGAGGGCAGTAAGTTTTTCCTTGCCACCCAAAACGTTTTAATTGCTTTTTTGAGGTCATACACCCACTTCAACATTTTTCCTCTACAAAACCAAAGAACATCTGAGTTTCCTTGCCTTGTAGCCGCCCATTCAGCTCTTTTAGATGCAAAGTCAGATCAGTTAGGAAGCCAAAATCACTGAGCCATTCTTGGTCATCGAAGAAGACAGTGGGTTTTTCCTTGCCAGCCAGAAATGTTTTAATTGCTTTTTTGAGGTCGAACACCCGTTTCAACATTTTTCCTCTACTAAGCTAACGAACATCTTAGAAATAAACAACATCCGCTGATCAATATCGGACAAGAACTTTTTGGAATTCTCGGTGATTGAGTCCTCGAGACCTCATGAAATTTACCATTGTTATAATTTCTTTCATATCATGGTCCAAATAATGTTTTTTGGCACATACATTTTGTTGATATATAATACAATGATATTACATTAAATTAAATCAGTCTGACTCTTTTTATTAAGGCTGCAAATAATCAATTTTTACCAATCATAACTCGTGCCCCATCTGTTATTATGTCTGACAGTTTTGTAATGTCAATATTGTACTCCCTTCGTAGTTCCTTTCATAGGATAAAGTACAGCCAGTTCTGTATCTGTCATATCAATACTTTCATCAATCGCCACAAAGTAAAAAATCAAATTGAAATGTCCGATATTAAAGGGAATTTTTTATATCTTCATGGATAACAGCAACATAGCAACTGTTACTCCTGAAAGACTAATTTCAGAGAAAAGATGTTTTGGCGATGGGCATAAAGTTTCTACAGCTGATTCCATGCATTCTTTTATAAATTCGCCAACCATGAAAGGCTTTGGCTTGGAGGCAGTTTTTGACGATACAATATATCTCACTTAAAAAAACTATTTTGTTAAGGACCTTAATTTTTACAATAACAAAATATGAGTTAACGTTGAATGGAGGTTAAAGTGTAGGTGTAGTACCGCCCATTAATGTGATAAACTGGCTTACCTTTACACAAGCTTCACTTCAAGGCTTCCACTTTATCAACCCGCACTTGACACTCAATTCCGTCAAATTTCACCGTGTGCTTAAATTATACCTTTCATAATAGCAACCTTCTCACAATATACCAAACACACGATTCATACACATTTTGGATTCATACTTATTATAGTCGCCGTCAAAATAATTTGCGAAAGAATATTGTTGACAAAACTGTTTATATAACCCCTGTCTGATATATACCCCTGCCCGGGATCATATACCCCTATCTGGGAGTTGTTTATATAGCCCTGCCGCCCACTTTTCAAAATCTCAAAGAAACCGCGAAGTGTCCAGTGGAACAATGTAGTTTTTGCATAACCTCTCGCTATTCGCTTGGTGCACCGTGACAATATCAATAACATGCAAGCCGTTATCGATTATTATTGAATGCCCGTCTCACAATAATTTAAATGCGTAACGACAACTACATGAGTGTAAGCTAGTAATTCACCATGTCAACTTTTGTAAACGAAATTAAAGACTTAAGATTTAGACTATTCTAGTCTAAATCTTAAGTCCTAGACTATTCTTTGCCGATTGTTTTTTTCGAGTTCTGGATACTTTATTACATCCTTTGTTCGTTTTAGTTGTGGGCCGTGAAAAAACAAAAAGCGACCCGGGTTTAAGACCCCTGCTGTATAGACTTTGATGGTTTACTAGAAAATACTGGGAAAGATAGATGCTAAATGGCCGTAGTAGCTGATGCGTCTATAATCTTAATCTAAAAAAAAAATAAAAATATAGATTTACGATTAGATGTCAGAGGTGAAGCATCAGTCTAAATAGAACAGTTCAATTTACAGATATAGTCATGGGTACGCTTTATTTGGATTCTTGTGATGTGGTGCTCATAGACTACCGGTAAAGAATAGAACTTTTAACGGGGAGTATTACCTTTCACTACTAGATCAATTAAAGGGTGTTATTCTTTTTGCCTATTTGAAGGAGGCTTTCACCACAATTTTTGCTGCAAAACTCTATAACATACTCTTCGAAGCATATTTACATATACATTGTATTCGCTATATGTTAGCCATTTGTTTATTCCCAAATTTGAAAAATTTCCAAATGGTGCCAAACCTATCATAATACGCTTATTTTACAGAATTGGACAAATCAAATTATACTCAGGATATTAAAAAGTTGAAACGTTCTTTGTCTATATGTCTTGAATTGAAAGGTGACTTTGAAAAAGTGTTTTCTTTGTCAGAACTAGAACATTTCAAAGGATGCTTCTGTACCAAAAGGCCTTGATTTTCATTCAAATAGGCTGCTAAGGCTTAAACTCAAATTACATATCCCTAGTAATCAATTTACAAGATTAAACATAACATTAGATTTTAAATGTTAATGTTAGTGTTAGTCCCTTACCACAACTACTTATATTTGTGATTAAAAGTATCAAGAAACTAACTACTGGATTATTTCCTACACATCATTATACATTTTTATTAAAATATTTAGTTATTAATTTGCTAAACTTAAAAAGCTTTACCAATAAACCTCAAATAAATTTCGTTAACGCTAAGTTAACATCAAATCACTTTCGCGAACATTTCGCTAACCTGCATATCAGCATCATCAGAAGAAGATTCTATTCAAAAAATGGAATAATTTTCTGATGATGCTAACATGGTTAACGAAACGCTCGTTGAGATGTTTAAATTCACTTATTTGGTGTTTAGCGGAAAATCTCTTGCAGTTTAGTGTTTCACACCAAAAGTTCCGATAGAAAAATTGATATTATTTTGATGTAAACATATTGAAATGAAAGAGCAAATAAAATTAAAAAAAATACTTAATATTTAAAATTTTAAAATTTTAAAAATCATTGAACAGAATCTCATAGATCAAATTAAATATAATGCAACACTTAGAGTCGGCCATTATCCGTCCGAGTGGAGAGTAGGACAAATCATATTGATTCCAAAATCTGGTAAACTGTCGTAGGAAGCATCAGCATCAGCATCATCATATAGACCCATTACACTTTTGCCTATCTTGTCAAAGCTTTTTGAGAAGTTGTTCCTAAACAGACTGAAGTCATTGCTTGACAAATTAATATTGTTCCAGAACACCAGTTCAGATTTCGTGAAAGACAACCAACAATCTCACAGGCTAATAAAAATTGTTAATCGCTTTTGAAGATTAACGCTGTAGAAGATAAAAAGTACTGCTCGTATACATTCTTGGATGTTATACAAGTTTTTCATGGCACCCAGGCTTACTATACAAACATCCAAATTTCCTACACTATACTATTAAGTATTGTGATCATACTTGATGAACAGATACGTTGTTAAATATAAAGGAGACATAATTAACATATATCCGATAAAATCGAGAGTATCTCAAGGTAGTGTCTTAGGTCCCATACTTTTTCAAATCTTCACTGCTGATCTACCAACTACACCAAACATCTATAACCACTTTTGCCGATGATACCACGGTTATGGCAATAAGCAAGGTACCAAGATATGCATCTGAGAAGCTTCAGAACAGGAAGAATGGGTAAAAAAGTGGCGTCTAAAAATCAACGAGGGAAAATCTCAGCAAGTTACTTTCACCTTATGAAAGGAATCATGCCCGAGTGTAACACTTATTGGACATCAACTGTGTAAAAGACAGACTGCAGAATATCTTGAAATGGGACTTGACCGAAGACTAAAGTGGAAAATATACGTTTTTACGAAGAGGTTAACTGGTTAGTTGGTAGAAAATTCAAACTATCGTTGTTTAACAAGTTAACCATCTATAAAGTGATCCTCACACCCGTATGGGGTTAGGACATACAACTGTCGGATACTGTGAATGTATGCAAAATGGAAATACTGGATTTCGGTCCAAAACCCCGAGAATAATTACTAATGCTCCTTGGTTCGTGACAAATCAAAATTTACACCGTGATCTAAAAATAAAGTATGTGCTAGAAGAAGCCAAGTGTGCGAGTGCGAAATATCTATCGCGACTTAAAGTGGACCCCAACTTCCTTACTGTCAGCCTCTTGGATAATAGCCAAAAGACGCAGAAACTGGAACGCTGTGCTCCCTTAGAGATAAACTATAGAATTTAAGATAGAATTAAGATTATTGCATTATTTTAGTTATAAAGAACCTAAGTTCCTATACATGTTATGCCTAGATTGCAAATATATGGGAGATTAAAAAAAAAATAGATCAAACCAAAATTTGTATTCAAATTATTCAATGTTCTCGTAGTTGGTAGATCTTAAACCAAACAAGAAAGCCATTTCAAATGTTGTGTGTAGTAATGTCAGTAAATAATAACAAAAAATGGTAAGTAATTCGTGAATCACACTCGTAGATTATTCAACAGACAATTTTAAATTTAACTGTCCACCTAATCTAATGACAGTTTAGTATTGCCAAATGTTATTTTACATGTAAAATTGAAAATTAAGATAATCAAGCCGGAATTAAATATCAGAGGGTTCTCCTAATGGTTACTTTAGATAATTCTACTCTACCTACCTTGTTAGACCCTAATTACCTTTACGGATCTACTTTATTTTTTCGATTTCTGTCCTATTCCGGCTTTTGTATGCTGATCGTCTTTTTAAATATAATTTGTTAGTTTCAAGCTGGAGATGCTTAAAAAACATCTTTGGAAATCTTTTTGATAAAAAACTGTTTTCGTTTTCGACGATTTTTTTCCACGAAAATAATAATATAAATATCCTTATATTGGCTAAATTTTTGTCCTTCATGTTTTCAGGGGGATGGAAGGATATTTAATACAGCAATCAATGGTTTTACTTTTTATTCTTTTATATCTATAATTACTAATATTTTATCACAGGTTTCACGATTCTGTGGAATAATCTGATTTTGTGATAATAATAACAGTACTTATAAGTAATTAATAAATTATTTTAATATAACATAACCTATATTCGAGTTAATAGTTGTTTCGATTAATAATATTGATTTTTTCGCAAAATTTGAGCGAGTATTTCCATAACAAAAAAAATTACCTTAATAACCAAAGTATTGGCTATGGGTAGCTATTTCTTTTTCCCATATTTCTATCAAAGAATATATTCCGCGCCCAAATAACTTTTAGTTTTTTGAGGCAAAGCATTTTTCAAGCCAAATTTTCACTTCTTCGTCACAATTTAAATGTTGTTCTGAAAGTCCGTAGTGCATCGATCGAAATTAGTGGTATTCTAAAGGGGCTAAGTCTGGTGAATGCGGCGGGTGGAGTAGAACGGCCCATTTAACGATTTCCAAGTTTTTTATACATTTTGCAACATGGGGCCGGGCATTGTCATATTGAAAAATTACTTTATTGTGTCTTTGGGTGTAGTCCGGTCGTTCTTCCTTTAATGCTCGGTCCAATTTTATCAATTGTTGTCGGTATCGATCGCCAATAATCGTTTCACTAGGTTTCAGCAGTTCGTAATATACAGCTCCTCTAGACATGTTGAAGGCTGGCCTGGGTCTACTCTTGATTTTTTGCGCTTTGAGTTGTCAAAATAGATCCACTTTTCATCATCTGTCACAAATCGATGCAAAAAAACCTTTTCTTTTCTGCCTAGCAAGCAAAATGTCACAAGTGGTTTTTAGCCTTTCAATGCCTTTTTTCTTCAATTCATATGGAACCCTTTTTTTCTTCCTTCTTGATCTTTCCCAATGCGTGTTCGCCGTTCAAAAATGATGGATTGGGAAACATTCGATGCCTCTGCAAATTGTTTCAACGTATGAGTTGAGTCTTCATCCAATAATGCTTGCAAATCTACATCTTCAAACTTTTTCAGCTGTCCAGGACGCTCATTATCTTTTATATCAAAATCACCACCTTTAAAACATTTAAACCATAGTTTAGAAGTGTTTTGGGAAATAGCATGTTCAGCATAAGCTTCAACCAACGATCGATAGCTTTCGTTTTATTTACATGAAAGATTGTTATTATACTTCCCCACAAAACATCTTTTTCTGGTACATAATTGGACATATTTAAAGCTACTACATTTTTTGCTCAATGACAATTAATAACAAACTGTATTTTGATGGAGTATATTGACTCTCCAAAACGCCATAGACACCATTCGTCTATACTAACAAATGTTTAGCAATACAATCTCATAGCAAAATCGACATTATTAACCGAAAGACCTTTTAAATACATATATAATTGATGGATTCAACTTTTATTTGATGAAAAGTCATTATAAATTACTTTACAATAAAACTACCGTTTTATTTGAAAATAATAAATATACATATATTGATATTTGGTGTGTTTAATAGTAAATTAGAAACACAAAAATGAATCCTATAAGATTAGAAGAGTAAACTGTGGATAAGTTCCACATTCGGCATTTGATGCGTTATGAGTTTCGAAAGCATAACAATGGTCCTAATTCCAGAAATGGCATTAATGCTGGTTTAACCTGGTGCCTTGGATATGTTAGAATTATTTTCTCTAACAACAATTAAAAAATATTGGCCACTGCGACGGCAGCTGTTCGTCGGGGGCACCGGGGAGAAAGTCCTGGACAGGATGAAGCTGCGCGTCAAAAGGGCGCCACCCAGTTCGTTAATATATCTTGTGTTACAGAAGACCCTTGAATTGGGAAATGGTCCATCTTAAAAAAAAAACTCTTGACTTGATTTTACACTTTAATACACGTAAGCACACTAAAAAAAAACAATACAAAGTACACTAAAAGGTAGAACGAATAAAACTATAAAAAAGGCACCGGAAGGTTTAGGGACTGGGATTCACCAAACCTTACCGTGGAAAATCAAAAAATAACTGAACAAGTTCCTCTAACTTACACGAGCTTGTCTCTAGTTCTCTGTACTTATACATTAGATGGTACTAAATCTATTCAAGCAATGTTAAGAAAGTAAAGATAACTTAAAGGTAATCAAATAGAATAAGAATAAGTAAAATCAATCAATCAGATTATCAATAATAAATCAGATCGAACGGCAAACTGTCTATTTCCTGACGGTAGTCAGAGAATTAGGCAATTTAAAAATAGAAACGTGAATCTCTAGCTCTATACGAAACTATAATAAAAATTGATTAATTTGGCCTTAGTTCTCGATTGTCCCGCCGCTTGCCTATTCAGTACTGGGGTTTCCAAATACCATGAGTACAACTACGGGCAATTCGGTGTCCCTATGCGGGGGTCCCCAAATCTGCAAAAAGAGTATGGTTTCGGTAATAGACTATATTGGCGTTCCACTACATTTAAAATTATAATAATTGGTTCGACTCACAGGGTCTTTTTTCAAGTACGAACTTATTAAACTCCAAAAGCAGTTTAATATAGTTAGTATTTGAAAAAAGCACTGTGTGTCGAAACATACAATTTTAAATATCGTGGAAATTTAGATTTAAATCTGAGTTTGTTTATTTAAAATGAATTTCCATTAAACATCTATGTATTTCCAGCTACTTCAGTTAAATAAATTAGTTCATTGTTTTTCCGAATTCTTATCGAAAGCTCTAAAAAAGCTCTTAATTGAGCTAATAACGCTAATAAACATGGTTTTTGTCACACGAATTTTGTAATGATATTTGATAGTACTTATCTACTCTCATTATAAAGACAATGTTATTTTTTTCCATCAGTTTTTTTGTGACAACTAAATATTCAATTTTACCTCATGTAGGTGTTTGTTACGGTGGACCGAAAATCAATTTTTTTCGAATTTCTTTAATTAATACCGAAAATATTTATCATTCTGCCAAAAAAAAATTGTTTCAAGGGAAAAAAAATTAAGTCGATATCTTAGGCTCTTCAAAGTTAGTCAAAATTCAAAGTTTTCAAAAAAAAATCTGAACTTTGATCGGAAATTTAATTCTTTACAATAAAGGTCCACATTCTTTTTTGCGGAATTTGACGGCGATATTTTCGGTATTATTAAAAAAAAATCGAAAAAAACGGATATTCGGCCCAGCCTAGTGTTTATGTGTGAATAACGCCATATCTGAAGGTAGATAGCTATCATTGTCAACAAATTTAAATTAATTAATATTCGTTAAAGTTGTTACGTAAATATGCTACGAAAGTGTTTAAATCACCCGGATAGTTTTTGTTATGTGTGTTGAGAATTAACTTTTGCCTCTCATCGTCAAAATTACACACTATTAGTAACCAAACATTATTTGGGTTACTTTGGTTTTCCTGTGCGCCATCAATATGAAACATGGGTCCCACATAACTGCTGTGTAGCATGTGCGAGACTTCTGCTGGGTTGGGCTAAGCGATTTAGATATATACCCTTTACTGTGCCAATGATTTGGACAAAACCAACAGATTACGTAAGAGGTTGTTATTTATATTTAACGACTGTAAAGTATATCGCAACTAAGTCGAAATACGCCATAAAGTACCCAGAGTTGTCACGTGCAAAAAGGCTAATCCTATATAGTGCCGAATTGCCTGTTTAATTAATGAACTTCTGATCTCATACAAAGCTTTTGGGGTGCAATATGTCTATAAAATGGACTCTTGGACTCACATTTATATTTTTTTCCTGAAAACCTGAGTGCTGTGAGTGACGAACACGGCGATTCCATCAGGATGTTTCGTTTATCGAAATGCGATATCAAGGAAAATGGATTCATGGGGTGTTAGTCGATTACTGCTGGGGATTGAAAAGGAACCTATTGAAAGCTGAGTACACGGGAAAATCATAAATATTATATATATATATATATATATATATATATATATATATATATATATATATATATATATATATATATATATATATATATATATATATATATATATAACAAAGAAACGTGACTATCATAGTACTATCTCAATTAGACGAACATTTTCGTGTGACAAAAATAAGTTTGATTTTTGTAGACCAATATAATTATTCATTACGGTCAGTGGCGGCTCGTGAGGGAGGGCGCTGGGGGGCCACCCCTCCAGCATTTATCACAGTAACACAGTAAACAATTTTTCAAAACAAAATACCATAATTTATTTCCGTTCAGTTTCTTTCCTTTAACTCATTTTCCTGGTTCACCTCCTGTATAGGGTTTCAGTAGCCAGAAAAGTAAAAAGAAGGAAGGTGAAAGCAAAAAAAATCTTCAGCAGCACTATTTTCTTCTACGCCCTTCCTCTTTAAAAACCCACGAGCCGCCACTGATTACGCTTCTATTATATTAAAAGTAAAACTATTATATTTTTACAGATTTCCAGAAGTTGGAACGAGAAGCTCGAATCTGTAGAAAACTTCAGCATCCAAACATAGGTAAGAAATATACTACTATTTAATTTTTGCTTTGATTAAAGATAATCATAATTGGTCAAATAAATTAAATAAACATGCATACATAACTTTATTCAATTAAAATATTATATTAGTACATCGGAATGAAATACATATCAAACCCTTTTCATACGCATTCATTGTGCTTTTTTAACACCCTCAAGCATCATTACTTTTAACGAGTTAAATGTCTATACCACTTGAGCTTCACACTTTTAAACTACTGATCACACATTATATTTAATTTATGATATAACAGTTAAAAATCCTCACGAAATTGCTTGAAAACCGCAATGTAACTTGCTCATAACAAGTTCTTCAGCACATTACGCACACGCTCTATTTTTACTTAAAAAACAAATGTGTTGAATATGTGTCGCATAGTAAATATTTATAGGTTTTATGAAAGCTTTGACTTAGTTCATATATATATATATATATATATATATATATATATATATATATATATATATATATATATATATATATATATATATATATATATATACATATATATATATATATATATATATATATATATATATATATATATATATATATATATATATATATATATATATATATATATATATAAGACATATCTGTAATTTTCTGTAATTTTTTTTCTGTAATCTGTAATTTTTTTGACTAAACAGGAACATAATTCAGTTTACCAGTATATTTATTTATTATATTTATTTCGACACAAATAAACAAATAAACTACAAAAAGCGGTAGGAGAATTCTTGGAAAACGAATTGTTTTGAAATAAACAAAATTAATTGAAAATAATATGTGCCTTATTGTAAATATTATAGGTTTTATAAAAGCTTTGACTTATTTCGTCAAAAAAATGCGTTTTTCAAGGACTTGTTGCTTTGTAAATTTTCCTTTATGTTCCAATTGATCATGATCAAATGGCATTATTTATATTTTTTAGTATTTTCAAGTGGCAGTAACACTGACAAGAGGGCGTATATACACAAAACATAATACGTTAACCTCAATACTTTAACCTTGTGTCTGAAACAGTTTCTCTCCTGAATTTCACTTTGTGTAATATTTGCTGATCCTGGGTCCTCTTTAATAGCAGCAATCCATTTAATTATTTCTACTTCAGCGATACTCCTATTTTCATAAAATTCAACTATTTGTCTAGTTAGCCTACTCGGTTTCATTCGGTTTTATGTGTTCGTAAAACTTGCCTTTTTTTTCTCATATCGCTATGTATGTGTATAGTTTTGTGTTTTTAGATATGCATTTTTTGTTGTAAATACTTTCTGTAAGTCTCAATGCAGTTTCCATTTTTTGACATCTACCCCTCTTGGCCCCTTTTTCCAACCCGTTTTCCATGATTATTTCATGTTGTAGGACATGTATTGTGTCTTTTCTGCTGTTTCTTTTAGGATTTCAATGTGTTTTTATGCCGTTAATATATCTTGAGCTAAAATTGCTAGGTCATCAACAAACACCAGACAATCTATTTTGATGTTGGTTCTCCCCAGTTTAATGGGCTGGTCAATACTCAGAGCCGATTTTTTTTTCAAGCCACTGCTGTATTACTTTTTCTAGAACACAGTTAAATAAGTGGCGAGAGTCCATCTCCTTGTCTCACTCCAGTTTTAATTTCGAAGGGCTATGAGAGTCACCCATGAATTTAACTGTTGACCTTGTATTAGTTAGTGTTGTTTCAAGTTAGTTGTTCTTTCAAGATTTGGAATAAAGATTCGCGATCAATGGAATCATATGCTTTTTTGAAATCCACAAATGTAATGATGAGATTTTTATTGTACCGTTTTTGATGTCTTAGGATGAACTTTATATTCAGAATCTGTTCCGGGCTGAATCTGCCCGGTCGAAAACGTGCTTGATATTTACCAATTTTAGGTTCTAACTGTCCCTGTGCTCTGTCTAGGCAACATTGAGATAGAATCTTATAACAAACTGGGAGAAGAGATATCCCTCTGTAGTTGTTTACATCCGTTCTATCTCCTTTCTTATATAGTGGATGGATTAGAGCATCTTTCCAATCTTCCGGAATCCGTTCGGTTCGCCAAACTTTTTGTAGAACTTTAGTTATTTTCTTGATTGTACCTGGACCAGCAAATTTCAAAAGTTTAGCAGTGATTCCATCTTCACCAGAAGCTTCGTTATTTTTAAGTCGCTTGATTTGCCTAATTATTTCATCTTCATTCGGTGGTACTGAATCTGCGTTTGTTTGTTTAGGGTTTAGTGTTGGTAATCTGTTTAAGGGCTCAGGATAGTTTAGTAGTTCAAAATATTTGGCTTCTTTGCAATTGTCTTGGTTATTTAGAGCTAATTGTCCGTTTTCCTTTTGGAAACAAAGACTTTGGGGTTGATAGCGTGTTAATTTAGTTTTAAATACTTTATAAAAATTTCGGGTGTTATTTTTTTGGAAATCTTTTTCTATTTCATTATATTGATTGTTTTCATATTTTCTATTAGTTTATCTAATTAGCTTCGATGTTTCTTTTTTGCTTTCAAAAAGATGTTACAGTTTATTTCTGTTTTTTTTACTGTTCCACTTTTTGAATGCTTTATTTCTGCTTAATATTGCTCGCTCGCAAACTTCATCCCACCACAGATGTTTTCTGCATTTTGGTAAAGCGACCAACTTTAGGGGTGTTTTAATAATTTTTTGTTTCAGTTCTTGCCAGTTCTGTGCCGGTTGTTAATCAAGCTCTTCTGTTAGGGTTGTTTTAATTTTATTATATATATATATATATATATATATATATATATATATATATATATATATATATATATATATATATATATAATGTACAAGTGTTGCCACATTTATTTTCTTTAAAAGTATGATTGTATTAGTATATAAGACTATATTTTAGTTAGGCACGAATAAATTATCTTAAACCCTCAATGCGGCTAAAATACCAAAAGGTATTTTGCTTCTTAAAAGCTAAATGAATAATGATGATGCTTCCTCTTAATATTGTAACAAACATAGAGCTGGTTATTTTATTCTACATTTCACAATGCAACTCCCATAATATAACACAATTCTGTGGATTTTTAGTTGACCACCTCCTCCAATTACCACTTTTAAAGAATGTGATAATATAAAAGAAAATAATAATGTTTGATCAGTATTCAATATTCACCCCATAACAATCATATTGAATGAATTTTTAACCTGTATTTTTGTTTTCATTGTAAATAGTTTGCAATCCTGAGGTGCTCAAGCATTTAGGTAATAGTTATTTCCAATTTTATTCTATTTTCATATGGTTTTCGTTCTGCATTTTTCTCTTTTGCAAGATTGTCGTGCTACAGCTCGTGAAAAATCATTTTTGAAGTTGTTCTACGAATTCAGTTGGCTTCAAGAACACACGTTACAATAACAAAACTGACGTAAACATTTTTCCTACTTCAAAATGATTTTTATCGTTTATACTGTATACTTTTGTATCTTAGCTTAGTCGTACAATTAATTATTCTACTTATTTATATAAAGTTATTTCATCATTGCACCATATTATAAGTTCACTTATATAATTGCGATAATTTGACAATGAAGGTATAAGTAATATACAGTGACAAACATTTGATGAAATATTGTTAATTTCGATTCTGTCTGATGATTATGGACATCATTTAGCACGTTTAGAGCTTTCCAGTTATCTTGGTAAAAAAGTTCTAATTGTTTGGAAGTAACAAAAAAACAACATAATAAATTTCTATTGTGATTTGGTAAATATACACTGATCATTATATATCAATTTTATATATCAATTATGGATCAAAGATATGTTCCATTCGTTATATCCCAATAAGTAGTTGAGTAAATTGGTAACCTCCAATGAACAGTAAAAGTTTATAGTGAGTTTTCCACTAACATCAAATACGTTGAAATTACTGTACGCACATTTCGCTAACCAAGTTATCATTATCAGAAGACGATTAAAACTGTTATATACGAGGATTGACATATATTTTTTTATCAAATACCATGTGTGGCGGTTAATAATTTTTAATATTTTCTTAAAAAAAAAACACGTTTAATTTGGGAGAAATGCCTGGTCAGCATGGTCTTCTTTCCAAAGCGATTCGGTCTTCCGGTCGATGTTGATGGTTGTTCTGGGTCAACCCATGATTTTCTGCATTTTGGGTTCTCGAAATATATTAATTTTTCGTGTTCAGTCACGATCCGATGCAAAAAATGAAAAATGAAAAAAAAATCCGATGTATTTCTGTCATGTCGAGAAAGCAAAACTTTGCACACCATTTTTCGCTTCTCCATTTATCTGTCGTTCAGTTGATTGACCCATTTTCTTGCCTTTCGAATCTTTTCCATGGCATGCAGACGATCACAAATGGTTCGGCGACCAAGATTTAGCCTCTATGCCATTTGTTGTTGGGTATGCATATCGACTTCTTCCAACAATGCTTCCAATTCGTTAACTTCAGATTTTTCGGTTGACCTGGGTGTTCTTTGTCCTTCAAGTCGAAATCATCACTTTTGACTCGTCTAAAGCAACGTCTCCACAAGTATATGACGGCTTTCACTCGCGTTTTTCTTTTGATTGAACAGGAACAGCAGTACATGCCACAAATGCTCTTTATTTGACTCGAAACTTGACATGTTTGCCACATGAAAAAAATTACGAACAAAGTGACATCACAGATTAGACTGTGAACCAACTCTTGTTTTCAGCGCAATCTCTTAAAAAAAAATGAATTATTAACCGCCACACGTGGTAATATTTATTTTATCGAAAATTAATCTATTTTTCAACGTATAAGTGATGAAACAGCACTTTTTTCTTCGCCACATCTTGGCGTTTGTTTATCAACTCCGTGAAATTTGACTATTATAAAAATTCCAAATAGTCGATGAAGACAATGCGCTGTGAAACGGAGAAAACAGTGGCGATAACCTTTCCGGCACGATGGAAGCATCTTTGTCTTTTTTAGGTCATGTTCGCCTGTTAAAACCCGTTCTTTTAACTGTTTCTTCGATTTTGGTGTCTAGTGATGAATTTTAGTTTCATCAATAGTAACGAATCGCCACATAAATTCCTTAGGATTAAAAAAAATGTATTAACACTCCATGGATATTATTTTAGCACTTCAGACCCTCTAATCACCACATTGATGTGGTCATTTGATTCCGTTTTGGTTCCACAGTGAGCAAACATGACATCTATCGCGCTGATAGCGTCTCATATACGAATATTTGTGTAGGATATTCTGTACGTGTTCATATGAAATGTTCATAATCTCTAAGCTTCACTCTAGGATCAGTCAACATTATAACATGGTGTTATTAACCATTTCCGCACTAGTGACCTCAACGAGGCGTCCTGAGCGCGGAGCGTCACTAATGCAAATTCGACCACATCGAAACTAAGTAAACGATTTATGAGTCATGAAATGTGAAGAAACATAGTTCCCATAATACTTTTTCAGCTTTTCTTCAGTTTTGATCTGATGCTTTTTCCCATGCGAAAAATAGTGTTTAATCAGCACCAGAAATTCTTTGAACGAAGATATGTCCATGTTTCGTTTTGCTGAAGGATGTTTGATATCCCAGAGGTCACAGTTTCTATTCCAGATTTCACGGAAATATCGTTCTCTTAACAATAGAGACATCTTTGATATGTGGAAAAACCAGCTGTCACTTTTGCTGTTGAACTTTACATCAACTTTAAGCAATGTTTCATGGGAATCAACCTTACACGTCCCACTATTTCGTTTTTCATCGAACACAAAAGGAAATTGCAGCGAACATAGTCGCTCGAAAACATTTGTGGTATCTAAACTGTATGCGACTCCCCACATCAAATTTGCCGTCAAATTTCTTAGAGGTTGTCAGGGGTCTTCTGAAATGAACTCTTGAGCTTTTTTGAGAACTTTTGGATCTCTTGCTGTCCAATTTTTGAGTGGCTTGTTCTTACTGAATTAGTGAAATTTTCTTTGGTCTTCTAAGAAGCTGTATATTTTGCAAGAATGTCGTAAACGATCGATTTCAGGTGCTCGAATTCAAGTACTGAATTAGTTTAGTCGCCAAACATTCAGTGTGAAGGCTTTCAATTATCATCGCTCTTCATTTAAATTTAGTACTCGATTTTAATAATTCGTCCATTTTGAGGTTACCTTCTTTTACTACATACTTTTAATTTGTGAAAATAACAAAAATAACTCAGGGCTGAGGTGCATTCTTCTTTGTCTTCCTATTGTTCATCTGGTGCTACAGCTCTCGTAATTGACCTTCAACCTTCGCCGCCAATGGGATCGATCTTCACCAGTCCCTTGCCAATTTTTGATATGCAGTAGTTCTTCAGCATCTTTTCTTACGTTATCCTGCTAATCTGTCTTTGGTCTATCTTTCTTTGCGTTACCCCCTATTTGACCCTCCATGATTCTCTTTGGTATTCGACTTCCATGTCATTCTCGCCATCTCTCTCACCCATCTGAGTCGCTGAACCCTTACCTAGTCTGACACAGTTTTTCCAGGCGCCATTTAAAGTTTTTTTGTGAAATTTCATCCCAAGATTTTCCAATAATGTTCACGGGATCTAAAATATTAAATTGTTTCCAAAAGTCTGTAACAGAGAGCTCATTGTTTTGCCTCATAACTTCAAAAAAATCTGCAAATGATCGTATCGTATAATAAGCTTAAATGTTTTGATGATACCCTGGTTCATCGGTTGAAGTAAGTTTGTTGTAGTTGGTGGCAATAATTCAACGTTCACACTTGGATCGAAATTAGTGAAAGTAGCAAGAGGATGGACTGCATCGTCAATTAATAATATCACCTTAAATAAGCTTTGTTTTGATTGGCAATAATGTTCCACTTCGGGTATGAAGTGATGACCAAACCAATCATCAAAAAGGAAGGATGTCACTAAAGCTTTCGGATTTGACTTACAAATCACGGGTAAACCAGCTTTAGATTTATTTTTTGAAGCTCTTGCATTTTCTGAGCGATAAACTAAGATAGGTTTTAACGTGCAATCACCAGCTGCAGTCCCACCAACCATCACTATCAATCGATATTTGGCATTTTTTCCAATACCATCCAGTCTCATTTACGTTGAATAAGGTTTGGTGGCTATAGCCACCTTCTATCATAACCTTGAGTTTCTCTGGAAAGAGAGACGCAGCCTCTTTATCAGCACTTGCCGCCTCTCCACTTTCCGTGATGCTATACACAGCGACTTTTAAATCGGCTGAACCACCCGTTACTAGTTTTAAAGATTTCATCTTTGGCCACTTCCCCAGTTTTCTTCTTTTAATCTCCCAAAAATCAGCTTAGCTTGAGAACACACCGTGTTCTGATCAATAGGACAGTTTCTCACTCTTACTTGATTATCACACCATAATTTCAGCATTGTTTCCATCTCAGCAATAGTATCACGACGTTTACGAATGATGCTTGCATATAAAGATTGAAAATTTTTGGCAGCTTTAAGAATTTTTCTTAATTTTTTATAATTGTTCTGATTATATCTTCGATTCTGGCATATCAAACTTATTTGCCAATTCACAAACTTTTAGTTTTTTTTATCGAAATCCTTGATAATGTTCAGTTTATATTCCAAAGATAATGTTTTTCTTTTCTTATTTGATGCAGAAAAATCAGTTTTACATCAACGTTTAAATGACATAGTAATTTTTAAATTGTATAATAAAACAATTTGTAAACGTGCGTCGAGTCCACGCGAAACATATTCATGCATGTCGTAAGCCAAACAAGTGCTGGCGCAGCGGGAGGGGGAACGGGTGTTGTGTCGCCTAATTCAAAAATCGCTTAACTCCGAATACGCATAACACGAGGTAGCGTAAGTCGGGGTATTACTGCATTGCAAACATATCTTCTATTTTCTTTATGAGCGTCCATGCTTCTCAGTCATAAGTAACGGCTGGCCGAATGAGTGTTTTATAGATATAGTAAGTGGTTATCCTTCATAATACATTTCCTGATATCTCCTTTGAATTTTTTTACCACGTCATTGTTTTCATTACTGATTAATCGGTTCTGTTTACCGCAGAAAATTTGAATTGAAAATTGTCCAAATTGATATCCTGGTTAATGTTGCATTCATTATTGATTTTACATCAATTTATTATTACTACTAGGAAATTTAAGATTCATTAAGTTTATTTTTCGTGCTGGTGAATGAGAGTGACCCAATTCGAGGGTATTTTTGGGGAGGGCTAAATTCATATAACGTTTCAGTGAATGTATTTTTTTAACTAACATCCGTCTTGTGAATTTTGCATAACAGTAGAAATGTGGGAAAATTAAGTGCATTATAGTTATTTTTTGATAAAAATACGTCATTATATAAAGGATTATTTTTTTAGCGTATCTGAACTTCAGACAGAGGTTGCTATCAAATGAACTGTGAGTTTGCGCGTGAGTCTGTAAATCGGTGTTTCAATAGTCTGGTAAATCATCAGGGAACTTTTAACATCAGAGGAACGTTTACAAATTGTCTAAATTTATTATCAAAATCAGTGTTCTGTGCGCCAATCTTATAGAGCAGTTCCTAAATTTTTTGGTGCACATAATAGCAATAGCGATATATTCACCGAAATTATCGACAAATTCCGAACGCATTTTTCGCTGCTCGATATTGAAAAAGAAACAAGACAACCGTTGTTACCGACAGTATTGATGAAGACCCAAATTTATCAATTCGTGGCCGTTCACAGGAAGTTGGGCTTTGTTATTCGACTACGTGGATTATTTAATTTCGAATTTGAAACTTATTGATCTGGAGTAGATGTGGCTCCAACAGGACGGCTCTACATGTCATACAGCCAATGCAATAATCGATTTATTGAAGGAACAATTCGGTGAGAAAATTATTTTGAGAAACGGACCTGTTAATTGGCCACCAAGGTTATGTAATTTGACGCTTTTAGATTTGTTTTGGGGTTATGTTAAATCTTTGGTCTATGCCAATATATCAGCAACTATTGACGTTTTGGAAGCCAACATACCTCGGACAAATGCGGACATAAGACCCCAGTTGCTTGAAAAATTGGTCGGCAACTGGATTGACAGAATGCAGTTTGTCAGAAGTAACCGCGGCGGAGATTTGTTCATTCAAACGTTGATGCCATTGAATGTTATTTCACCTAATATAAGTAGTTTAATTGAATCTAATTTTGTTGTTGTTTTATTTGAATTTAAAGTTTGGACGCACTAAAATAATCACCTTATGTATATGGAGACGAAACCTTAGCAGAAGGCCTATACCAAAAATTGTTTGTTAAATTTCGTATTCGTTTCTTTTCTTCTTTTCTTTTGTATTCGTTTCCGTCGGGCACTCTGCTCATGTCGCTTGGCCGAAACTCAAGATTATTCAAGTGTTCTCAAGGGCTATGTCGATAAAAGTCTATATCAGTAAGTACTTATTTGGTTCAGTTTTATGGATATACCATAAATTGACCGGGACCAGCTTGACCGTTTTGATTCCATTTGTGATCAAGAAACATCATTGATGTCAACAAATAGACCCATTATTTACGATTATAATTACTGGTAAGTAAGGTAGCACTTTGAAAGTGTAACTGCATGAGAAAAAGGATATGCTTTCTGTGTAGTAAGATAATAAAAGTGTTATCTATTACGCAGTGTTATCCCCGATATGGCGATTGATTCCGTATACTGCTCGCAGTTAATCTACGTACGTAATCACCGGACCTGATTAACAGCCCTCGATTAACATTTATTTTAGTTGTAAATTTCTCCTAATGGAAAAACCTTTACTTACTAGGAAAACCTGAATAGACACCTAAATTATTTTTTCATTGATAATATACAGACATTATATATGCAAATAAATTATTTTGGTAAAAGAATGGCAAAGGACCGTAGATAACAATGACTAATACATAATTGATATTATGTAAGTTATGTGTTGTTACGCTTTAGAAAAGCAAATGTTCATCCTGAAATTTATACGCTAAAGATAAAGGTTTTTAATTACAGGCAGCATATGAGACAATTCTTGAAACTCCTGCCGACTAGTAAGAGAACAATGTAAAATACCACTCAGGAGGGTTAGCTAGAGTCGTTGTTTGAGTCAATTCCAAACTCTTGCCTAAAAGCATTTAAAAACTAGATATCTAGCAATATCAAGAAATTATGAATATTCACACCCCGAAAGGGCATGAAATCCGCACAGTCACAGCTGCTACACCGGATGTATGGATGGATGTGGATGGATGGGGTCTGGATAGACATTTTAGGTGGAATTAAAGAATATATGGTTGATTCACATATAATTGCTGTGTTTTAATAAACTTTTGTAGTTGTTTCGGTTGCACTCTGTTTTTTAATCTTTATTTATTGGTTTTGGAGTGCGTCTAGCAATGTAGTATGTTGGGATCGAACGTGAGTCGACTAGCGCATTGAAAACTTTTGTTGCCAATCCATTGTTAATAACATTTTATAGTCAGTAACAATTTCAGATCCATCAATCTTCATTTTTGTTTAAATTAAAAATAATTGTTATAAATTGTCATAAAGCTGGTCTAATTCCTGAACAGTTATTTTTATAAACGGTGATTTTTTAGTGTGTCCGGACTTCGATAAAAAGCGAACTGCCAGTTTGCGCGCAAGTCTGCAGATCTGTGTCGCAGTAGTTTAGCAAATTGTCATGGAAAAAGTAACATAAGAGCAACGCCTGCAAATTATTGAAATTTATTATCAAACTCAGTGTTCCGTGCACCAAACTTATAGAGCACTTTATGATGTATTCGCCGTATTATCGACAGATTCCAAACAAAAACAAGATAAACAACTGTGCTTTCCGAAGAAAATATCGCCGCTGTTGCTGGCAGTGTTGATGAAGATACAAAATTTCAGTTCGTTGCCGTTCGCAGCAAGTCGGGTTTTGATATTCGGCTACGTGGATTATTTAATTCCGAATTTGGATGGTATTGATCTGGAGGAGATGTGATTCCAACAGGACGGCTCCACACAAATGTTAGTGTGATCCATAAGTGCGTTAATTTTTTTAAATTTTAATCCTACGTTTTAATCTTTAAATTTAATCCTATTTGAATTCAATTTGTATGTTATAGACTGGATTCATAGGGTTTCCAATTCGGACATGGACTATAGATATCAACAAATACCACTTTCTTTTAATACAAGAAAATTAATGGTAATGTCTTTTGTGGCAAGGTACTGCAAGAGCGTTGTACATATGCTTCATGTTCGTTTAAAGTTACTGGCGGCTGATATAAAGGCTCAATAATTCAACCAATTATATCCCATACATGTTGTATCAGCAATTAATTTGGGTATCTAACGGCCAGTCGAGTAACGCTATCGCAGACCCTGCTATAAAATGCACTTTTTGATGACGTATATGCAGTCATTAATATCTGGCTGAACTATGAGATTTTGACGAGCTTACAATCCCGGACTTAACAGCAATATTAATGCAAGCATATAACTACCACACCATGATTTCTAGATTGTTAATTTGATGCCGTTCTAATGCTAAAGTTAAATTTTGCCTTTCATAATTATTTGTTATTTCACTCGTTCATCATGATCACCTAAATAATATCTAGGCTCATCATTACGTTCTATTCTATTTTAGCACTATCGTTCGTTTTTGCTGCACTATCGTCGTGCCTTGGTAGACCAGAACTGCGTACTCATGCATAACTCTAATTTTCAAACCATCAAATCCATATCCAAGTAACTGTAGAAGCAGCACTGTTCAATCCCATATTTCATGAAAACTTGTACCTGCTTCTTTCATACCGATAGTTCATTCCTTTACAAATTGAGATAATTGCCTGAAACGAATGGTGCACGAACTCGTGGCATTTTAGCACTTTTAATAGAACCATAAGAATGTTGTTTAGATGCATGCGAAAAATACCTCACAACATTTTTAAAACTGTTTACTTTGCACATTTCATGCAATCGTATCTTCTTTTTCTTCTTCTGCTCTTCATGACCTCTAACTTGGACATAGGTTTTCCTGAAGATCCTCTTACACTTATCTTTACTCCAGGCCACGCATTTCCACTGATACCCGCCGAAATTGAGATGTTTTCGGTAAAACCCGAAAAATTTTTGTCATCGCCCCATCTCATCTACGATCGATCTCCCATTCTTTTCCCCAATTTTGGTTACCATTGTATTCTTATTCCATCTAATATCTTTCAAGTAATGTGACCAACAAAACTACACTTGTTGAGCCACTTTCCCTCTCACATCCTTAACTTTTTTGCTTTTCAGTTTGGCATTCGATCTTCTATTTATGTGTTTGTTATTTTGTTCATGTTACTCATTCTAAGGATATACGTTAGTATAGGGAGGCTATATTTTTTATTCATTCTGATCTTCAAACGATAGTTTATATGTTCACTGCCTGTTGCATCTTTTTTAGTATTATCTTTTATAAATATTATGTGTTCCTATACATATTGAAGTTGTTTAACAATGTTTAATGCAGGATTCATTCCCATAGAGATAATAGAAACATTTAATAGCTAAGAAAGTTTGGGTGGGCTTAGCGTTCCACCCCGTAAAACAAACGAAGCCTGATGCGAGGTGTGTAAATAGAGTAATGAGACTGAATTTTTATAATTATTTTATTCAATTGAAAGTAGAATTCTACAATGCCTTCTTCAAAACGCTTCCACGCAACGCTGAAGACCGTTTGTTCACTCTTCACAGCAGTGTTGGAACTCCGATACTGGAATCACCTTCAGCTAAGCAATTATGAACTTTTCAATGTTCTCATCACAAAATGTTGTTTTTTTAAGCAGTCTGGTGATAAAGTGACTTCGGAGGCACAGTGATGTTATAACTTACCAAAAACTCGTTAAATGAAAGACAAAAAAGACAAAAGACAAAAGACAAGATCCCGGATTTGGTGGATATTTTCATCACTTCTTGCAGTGAAAGACCTTCTACTACGAGGTTGGTCTTCAATTGAATTCCATCTTTCTGCGAATTCATTAAACTGCCTGAAAATCTGATCTCTTGACAAAATTCTGTTTTTATATCACTGGCGCATCAAATGTTTGTGTACCACCCCTCTGAAAGGGAAGGCAACACAACCAGATCGAACGTTATGCCACCAGTCTCATTACATTATTTGTTAGCACTCATCGCATATAGTCTCAGATTGGATTGATTCGACATAGCGATTCGGTGAAGGCGAAGGCTGAAGGCGGTTAAGGCTCAGTAATGAGCTATAATACCATAGGAGGAAAAAGAATAGCTAAGTAAGAGTATAAATTCAATTAAATTTTTATGTAGTTTTTAACATTGCTTTGAAAATACTATAAAAATCAAAGATTTAAACTTATGGAACATCTTAATAAAGTAGTATGTTCTGAAAGCTATTTCTAAGACCAAATAATTATTCGTATTAAAAAGAAAACGGGCTGAAATATATCCTCTAATTTTTCAAACCTGTTCCATTGTCATTGAATTGTCTGAGTTATGATTTAAAAATAATTTTAAATATCAATTTAAATTGATATTCGTATAAAAAAAATATCTGACATCAATGTTTGTCACTGTATGTTACTAAATTTCAATCACAATATGATCTTAATATTATCATAGTGTTGGATAAATTGCATGCCTGTCCAGTTCCTATATCATTGATCTTTTGTTATGACCCACCCGTTTATATTGTTGTTTATACTTTTATTTGTTATAAGCTCAATTTTGAACGTTCTCTTTTTAGCTTGAAATAGATCGATTTTCACATCATCTGTTATGTTCGCGTGCCAAGCCTCTTTGTAAATATATTTGGTTCTTCGTAGATAGAACGTGGTTTTTCAACATTTCACTCACTATTTAAATATGTTAATTATGTCTTAATCACAGTGGTGATGTAAACCGAAATTGTTATGTAAAAAATAGAGAAATACTATGTAACACTATGTAATATATTGTAAAAAGTGTTGTATATTTTCAATAATTTACTATTATTTGTACAGTAGTCGAAGACATTGAAGCTTTGTTAAAAAGCCAGAAATCTATTTTTTTGCATCCGAGATCTTGGTAGATTTGTACTTTAATTATTTCTCAAATATATGATAAAAATATATTAATGTATAACAATTGGCTGTAAAAATATCTCAATAACTTGAGAGTAAAAATCAAAGAGATATTGAAAACATATTTTGCATGTCACAGAAATTATGTTTGTATATACCACATATAATCGTTAAAAATAATTTTTGAGCAGAGAGCAAGAATAATAGGAATAATATTTAGTCACTTCATAGATTCTGCTGATTTTTGACTTAGTGAACACCGATATAACAGATAATAAGGACACATTAATGTTGAAATATAGAATAGTGAGGGTGAGAGTGGCAGCGTTGTAATAGCCTTACCAGTTACCTCTCTCCTGAAAAGGCGATGTGAGTCCAGCAGATTGGAGTTAACGTCAGACCAAAATTTATCCCATAGTCATGTAAGTAACCAAACTGGCCAGGTAAATTGGTAAATTGGTCAATCAACTGTTCGAGGACAGCAGCTCTTTTTTCAAGGAACTATATCGTTAAAAAAAATATATATATATATATATATATATATATATATATATATATATATATATATATATATATATATATATATATATATATATATATATATATACACACATGCAATGAAATGCTTTAGAATCATTATCCACTAACTGTGAAAATAATATAATTTTATATATATATATATATATATATATATATATATATATATATATATATATATATATATATATATATATATATATATATATGAACATTTTTGTTGGTTGCTTGACCGGGAACGAGCCCCACCTATCCTTTCAACTGGATGACATATATTTCGTTTCTCGAGGTTCAGACTCATCAGGGTGCCGACATATACCATACCATCATAATAGGGAGACCCTATCCACAGCCAACAACCCATGTTTTCGCCGACTTCCCGTCGGATGGCGTATATATGTAGTGTTATATTTTCTAGCCGCCGTCCAAGAAAATCTAACACTACACACACACACACACGGATATATATATATATATATATATATATATATATATATATATATATATATATATATATATATCTGTGTGTGTGTGTGTGTGTAGTGTTTCACCGTAGTAAGTTCACCCGTGCTCCACATGGGTGCTTTGGCTCCAAACCTTCAGCTTCAGCCCAACTGAAAACGCCTTAAAGCCAGCAATCGGCCGTCTCTGAAGGCTTCTTTCTGGCACTTTGGGTGGCGGATGAAGGAATGGCAAAGCACCCCACGGGTTAAATTTCTTTTCTTTTTAATATACCTTGAAAATTTCAGCCATATTAGGTGCTCAGTTCTTGTTTAATAGTCATTTATAATGTTAGTGTTTCTGAAAAAATGGACAAATTGAATATTGAGCCCTCATTAAACACAAGATCCCGGATTCGGTGGCTATTTTCATCACTTCTTGTGTTATAAGTTAAATGAGAACTTCTGGAATGTTGGAAAACATGATTTTGAGAAAAACGCCTTTAAAGTTTTCATTCCTTTTTTTATACTCACACCATTTCGGCCGGTATTAATTTCACATGGTCCACACGCACAAGACACAACACGTTTAAAACCTAAGTCTTGTTCACATTTTATATTGAACTTGACTTCATAGTACTACTAACACTAAACTTTGCATTTCACGAGCGTAGATGTCGATTAAAACCGCCAAAAAATGAATAATACGATATCCGTGCATGGAATCTACCGTTGCTTGTAAATCTATTCGACACTGTAATTTTACCGCTGATGTACTTGTGTTAAAAATGTCTGTCTCATTTGTGAAACGGTTAGCGTGAAATTGTCGTTTTCGTGAATTGTTTCCAGGACGTTGATTGCTAGATGAGCTTTGTTTTATTGCGCCAGATATTTTAATTGAAAAATATATCTTCAAATAAAAATAAATAATTTTTAAAAGTATACCCTTCATTATGAACGATGTGGGTAATACTGAACTTCCAACACGACATTTTAAGCAAGTTTAAACTTGCTTAGACACCACGCAGACTATAAACATTTGATCGGCCGATAGTTTGATAGGTCTTTTAATTACCATGAAAGTGTATGCCGGTGCAGATAATAAAGTGTAATTCGACTAAATTATTCGAACATGAATAAGAAATATCGCCTTAGATTTACAATACTGGAAGCAAATGGTTCATAAAATCTAAAACCCATTGGCACCCACAGCTTCAAGCTAAAGGGGAAAAGAAGAAGAAAATAATATCACGACACTCATCGTTCTAGATTATAACATCAGGGTATAGCAAATCCATCCATCCATTAATTTTCAAAAAAAATCACTATTAAACATTTTACTTGAAAAAACTGAATTTGTTGTTACTCTATAAAAAGTCAACTAGCGATATCACAATTTTTGCAAACGGTTTTGCAACTGCATATTTTTATAGTTCTTACTTTCGGCGTGAAATTGATCTTGGTTCATTTTCAACAATTTCACTTATAATAGCAATTTTTTTATTTGTACGTACAGTTTCTTGTTTTCTATTTTTCATTGTATCAGTAACACAGCCAGTTTCTTCGAACTTCTTCACTAATATTTGAATATAAGACTGATTTACCCATTTCTTTACATTTAAAAATTATGAATTTTGTAATAAGCAATTTTCAATGCCGTTTTATTTGCATAATTAGTTTGAAACCACAATATTTTCAATATTATCAAGTATACTAAACTACGTATGGTAAATACAATTCCATTTCGATGGCAGACCACAAGAGACCGCAGAGGCGATCATTTACATGAAATTATTTTTGAGTAAAAATGCCATGAACCAATATTTAAAATAAAAAAAAATCACGTTGATATCTTATACCGCTTTGTTTTTATTCCAAATTAAAAATATATAGCTCTTATTTGATAACCTTTTAGTATAAAACATATAACATAATATTACAGACACATAGCTAATTATATAATCACATAGTTATTTCGTTTTTTTTGTATTCCACCTTGGAACAGATTAGAAAATTTCAGATAATAATTTTAATAGCACATTTTTAGTAAAACCTCCAAACCAATTAGAAAAATCCTTTGCATGTTTTCTTAGGAACTCTTTTAACATTTTTTTTATGAATATTTTTGGTTTGATATTCTCAGCATCAGAATTAATATTTTTAAATATGGTGATGTTGTTTTTCTAATCTCATCTGTAGTGGATGTTTTAAGCTAATTTATACTCATTGTAGAGATGAAAGGAAAGATGTTCTACAAAGGAATCCTAAACTCTTTAAAAATTAAGCGAATTTAGCATATTTTCACTCTCCCAGTTCGGGGATTGAGGATGTTTTAGGGATTTCGACCTAAATTAGCTCTTTCTGCTCGTTTCATTTGGGTGTCTGTCGTTACCATCGTTATTAAAATTTAAGAGTGCCAAAAGTTTTATTAAAATCCTTAGTTACGAAGCAAATTAATGGCCCATCATTTAAATTTTGAATTAATTTTGAATATCTCTTTTACTCTAAGCAAATACTTTTAAAGAGCAGTATTTTTCATAGAAAATGTTTCAGCGAGGATGTTTTTTAATATTAACAGGGTGTCCTAAAAATCAACGTCAAGCCAGAAACTGGTAATAGGCCAGGTGATGACAGTTATCAGAAAATTTAAAAAAAAATCTTAATCAAGTACTTTTAAAATTTTAGGCATCCAAAAAAAAAATCGAGAAAATTGACACCTTGTAATGATCTTTCAAGTACTGTGACTAAAAATTGTGATCAATTTTGAATATCTCTTTTACACTAAGCAAATATATTTAAAGTGCAGTATATTCCACAGAAAATGTTTCAGTCAGGATGCTGTATTGTATAAACATAGTGTTCTAAAAATCAACGTCAAGCCGGAAACTGGTGATTGGTCAGGTGGTGACAGTTATCAGAAGAATTTAAAAAAATCTTAGTCATGTCCTTTTAAAATTATAGGCATTCAAAAAAAATATAGAAAAAAGTGACACCCTGTGATGATCTTTCAAGTACTGTGACTAAAAATTTTATTTTTCTTCGTTTTTTCTTTATTTTTTTTGTGATGAAACCCTGAATAAATCTTCTGTAAATTGCAGTCTAAAATTAAAATAAAAAGAAAATATAACTTTTTTGACCAACTACGTACCCAAATTATTATATTGCCCAACTTTAACGAATTGTAGTGAAAAAAAATTACGCTATTTTGGCAAATTACTAAAAGATAGCGTATTTAATCCGAATTCCACAACGGTATGACAGTTGCTAGATTAATTCTTCAATGAGGATTTTTTTTAAGAAACCCGATTTTAAGAATTTTTTTTACTTGGTTAAAATGCTTTTAGTGAACGCTAAGCTTTCTCCATGTCCGTAACTTGGAGGTACAAGTTTGAGTGAGAGGGATAGTGACGCTACATGGGAAGTGTGAGCGAGATAGATAGTGACACCATTTTTACCAAGATGAGTGACGGATAGACCTGCCATTTCGACCAGTGTGAGTGAAACATGATGCCGCCCTAGCCAAATTGTGATGCATGGGCACAATGTGCAATGCTGCAGTACGTTACGCTACTTCATTACTGGGCACTCTGTACTGGGCTTTCTGTATTCGTGTTGATTTAGTACTTACAACTTTGGCTTTGTGTATTGGATTCCATTGCGTTATGGCATTTTTGCCTAGAAGCTCAAATTTCTAAGATATAACATTTTAGTGAAATATACGTTACACTACCTAAACTAATAATCAAATAAAAACTAAACCCGGAATTTTTATTATTATATTATAGACATATTATTATATACAAAGATAGAGGAAAAAGTCATCGATGAGGAGCAATACTTGTCCTCACAGAGCTCTGGTAGTTGGACATACGTTGGGATCAGCACTTCCTCTGAGTAAGGAACCGGGCGTCTTGCCCGGATACTAAATGAGGATAAGTCCCCTTGCTATGCTTGTTTCAATTAAGTTCAGTAATATTTACTTCACAGAAATAATATCATCATCGAAGTGGTTTTTGGGTTTTCTCCAAACCATCGGTATGCCGAATTTTAGACTTTTTCTTTTCCCGGTAGCCCACTGTCGTAAATGTTCTCTACAATTACAGTTTTACAATAAAATATGGTACAAAGTACCCCACGCTTTTTTCACAATGACACAATAATTTTCTCGTTTATCACTTTATTCTTATACTAAAAATTATTTTTTACTTTTTAGTTCGGTTTGCCATTAAAGCGTGTTTTTTAGTTTTTTTAAACTATAATTTATTTCGATTAGCTGTGATAAATTTTAGTACATGATATAAAAATGAAATACATATTTTCGTTCGATAGAATATATATTGTTTAACTTATTTTTGTTTTATTATCTTTTTTTTTCTTAGATTTATCATAGAAAAAATCGAGATTTTTCTTTAAACGTAAGTGTTTTAAAAATGAAACAGGTTCAACATATGTATATTGTCTGCTTCTCATTTGGAATTCGGGTCGTTTTGGTGTTTCCCTCTAAAATGGCTCTTTGTTCTTGTTTCATTTAGACCTCGGTGTAACCACCGTATTAAAATTTTAAAACTGCTTAAAAATGCATTTTAATCTTCAGTTTCGGATTCATTAGGTGAATTGTAATTTTATTACTTGATTACTACAGGGTGTATCAGAGAAACGGATGATGATAATAACTCAATTACTAATCCAAATAATTAATTAAAAAAAAATAATAGAAATATGCCATGTTAGAGGAGAAGAATTGCAAATTAGTTTTTAAATATGACGACCCTCTGGTGCTTTTCATCACTGTAAAGTTTTGAGTATACATGGGGAATCTGCTGATGGCCACTTTTAATGGTAAAGGTGTGTCAATAACAAACAAGTAAATAATCATCATCGTGAAGGACAAATTGTATTTAAGGCTGTTTAATCCGTGTACATCCATGGGATCCGTTTCTAAAATTTTCATGCACTGTGGATTTAAAATATTATTGTTATCTATTTCAGGGCTTATTGTGAAAATTGTAACATGTGAAAACTGTAACAAAATATCAATATCATTTCAAAACAACTTATAATCTATCACTAGGTACGTCAAATAGGTAGTCCTTTTCTTATACCAAGTCAAGTGCATACGTCAAGTGTGTCATCGATATCCACAATTTCGGAATATGTTTTTTTCCACATGTATCATCATCATCATCCTATTATTCCTTTGCTGATTTTTCCATGCCAATCCTCCGTGCCTCTTTATGCCATCCACCCATCTCATTTGTAGTCTTCCGCTGTTTCTTTGATCCTCATATGGGCGCCAATTTTGGATGACATGATTCCACTTATTATCTGAAAGCTATTGGTTGTGCGGAATTTCCATTTAAATCTGGCAGCATGTTCTACTATGTCTATAACTTTGGTCCTTTATCGTATCTAAGTATTTTTTGCGGTCTTGTAGAGTTATATTCATCACCCTTCGCTTTATAGCTCTCTGTGTCTTTGTCAGTTTATCAAGGTTGCACTTAGTGAAGGTTCAAGTCTGTGCTCCATACGTCCGCACAAGGAGTATGCATGAGTTAAATATTTTGGTTTTATGTTGGACTAAAACCTTCTTGTCCTTCAGAATGAAAGAAATTCTGCCGAATAATGCCCAACTTATTCGAAGTGTTCTTTTTATTTCGGTTATTTTTTGCTCATGCATTGCATTGCCCATTGCTCATATATATATATATATATATATATATATATATATATATATATATATATATATATATATATATATATATATGAGCAATGGTTAGTTGCTTGATCAGGAGGAAGCCCCACCCATCCCTTACATTGGAGGGCACATGTTTCGTCTGTTGGTGGTTAGATTGGTGGTTGGTGGAGAGACCAACATATGCTCTCTCGCCAAGAATAGGGAGTCCCTCTCCACAATCAAACAACCCATATTTTCGCCGACCTCTCGTCGGATGGCTTATAAATGGAGTTTTTTGACTTCTTTGGCTGCGTCCAACGAGACCACAGTAGTCAGAAGTTATACATCCCCGACCGTTGGGTTCCACAATCTCATGTGGAACGCACAACAACCTGCGCGCCATAATGAGCAATGGTTAGTTGCTTGATCGGGAGGGACTCCCTATTCTTGGCGAGAGAGCATATGTCGGTACCCTGATGAGTCTAACCACCAACAGACGAAACATGTGCCCTCCTGTGTAAGAGATGGCTTCCTCCCGATCAAGCAACTAACCATTGCTCATTATGGCGGAGACGCAGGTTGTTGTGCGTTCCACATGAGATTGTGGAACCCAATTTCCAACTTTCCAACTTTTAACTTCCTAGGTTAATGTTAACTCGCGCCAAGGTCCGAAAGATTACGTAAACTGCTGTTTTTTAACACTTATTTATGTATATATATATATATATATATATATATATATATATATATATATATATATATATATATATATATATATATATATATATCTTAGGTAATTATTAACGAAAGTATTAGATTTAATCATATTGACAAACAAAATAATACAACTATTCAGAATACTTTCTTTTTAAGGTATTTTTTGCAGTCTGGATACATCTTTCTATGTTCTTGCACACAGCGTAGTAGGAACTGTTTTTGTTCTTCTTCTACGGTAATCAAACCGTGGACGTCTTGCATTAGCATTAGTAGGAAACTGCTGTCAATTTTTAATCCCGAAAATAAATTTTTGCTCTTGATGTTCTCTATGTTTTCTCATTGGTGTTCGAACGCGTTGAATAGAAGATTTGTTGATTGGGTAGTGGTTGCAACTAAGACCTACTACTTCTACTGTGGCCTGAAGTATATAAACAGAATCCTTCACGCTTAGTTGACATCAATCTAAACATGCAACTAACTTTGCAGTGATTAAGCCTTTCTTTGTTCTTTTCGTAGTAGAAACAGAACTTACAGTTCGTGATGTTGAAGGTAAAGATTCCTCAAGACTTCCTTCAGAGCTGGTAGATTCATCTTGAGACGGTATACGGTCATGTAAAGTAAAAGATAACAATAAGCTCTCTGAAGATATTTGCGTGACTATCTTTTTTCTTCGTCTAGTTTTCTCTGCTTCGCTCTTTCTTCTTTCTCAACTTTTTGTCTACGCCCGCAAAGCAACCTGGACTCCTTGTTTTTGTAAGAAAATTTTATCTTCATCTATGTTCATTTTATCAAGAGCATCAGCGTGTGCGATATCAAATACATTATCCAAACCTTTTTGGAAATCCTCCTCGCGGTTTCTGTAAACATCCTGTGTTTTTTTGCAGTTTTTTTGCAGCTCTTGCCAGAATTGATCCACAAACTTTTTCACGCAGTTAGGTACACTTTGATTGGTATTCTAGTCTTTTCACAGAATACAATACACTCCCGAATGTCGAGATTTGCACAGTCAATTGAACTTCGCGAATGTTAAAAAATAAAACCGCGATAACTTGACGATTCGAAGGTAATTTTGCACCGGTAATTTGGTTATTTACGTCACCAACCAAGAAAATACTTTTCTTAGTGCTTCTTAGTTCCACTGACATCTTCAAAACATAAGACAATGCGAGTTAACTACTCGACAAGCAGAGAGTAAATGACAAATCGATAGAGCGGGCGTTTTCTGCAACGCAGCTTGTATGAACATGTTTTCCGTGCAAATATTTACGGGTTGCGTAAATCAAAATAGGTAAAAAAAAAATTTAGTGTTTTAGGGTCAAATAAATAAAACTAGAACCTATGCGTTAGAAAATAAAAACTTTGAAAAATAAGGAACCCCCTGATGCCACACTGACATGTCTGTTGTCGTCTGAATTGTTTATGACTTTTGTTTCAATTAGGTTTATTTTGAGATATTTCTTGGCTGACACGTAGTGAAGTTCATCGAGTATTTTTTGAATACCTTCATGGTTGTTTGATATTATTATGATATCGTTCGCGTTTCTCAGATGGTTTAGACGTTTGCTATTTATATTTATTCCCATTTCTTCCCTGTTTAGTTCTTTAAAAATGTCAATACAAATGAGTATTCATTTGTACTGTCATTTCAGATTTTCTATTAATATTCTGTATCAGGGTTTTGTAGCGGTGATCTATTTTGCATTTCTTTTCCATTGCCCAGAACTCAATACTGTCAAAAGCGTTTTCGTAGTCCACAAATGCATAACTTACGCCTTTTCGAGACATTTTTTAAAGCTAAGATTTAAAGAAAATTAATAAGGATTAAAGAAAATATTTCCATTCTTTCTTTTTTTAATGATTTTTTAATAATAATAATGAATGCATTCCAAAGTCGAATAGTTATCATCTATATTTTTAATATGTCATTCAAATATCATTTGCTGCTTTACACTTGGTCATCTTTTTCTTAAAAGCCTTTGACACGAATAGTATTGTTAACTTCACCTATGAAAAAATACGCATCAGTGATTCCTCCAGACCATAAATCACACCTAGTAGTGATTTTTTCACTAATCTTTCTTGAATTTTCATTTCTCCATATATGACAATTTAGCTCGATACAGTTCAGCTACCAATTTTCTAACTTTTTCGACTTGATACGACGACAAAACAGTCTTGTTTTTCATTTCAGCCAGCTATTTCTTCACGTTTGGAAAGAGAAAGAAATCGGAGGGTGCGAAATTTGTAGAATAGAGTGGATGCCCCTTTCTCTTTTCTAATAGTCGATGAAGATAATGCCTTGTGAATTTCAGGAAAATAGGAATAGGAAAATAAGCGCCCTGATCGCGAAACGCCACTTGTGCGGGTTCGACTACATCGAAACTAAGTAAACCATTAATAAATCATGAAATGTGAAGGAGGATAAAGTCCATAACTCTTTATCAACTTTTCTTCAGCTGTTCAATACACGACATTGGCTTTTTTCCATGTTAACAAAAATATGGGAGTGAGCTGTCTATAAAGAGTGTCAATAAATAAAATTAAATGTCATGTTAGGTTGAAATTTAGTTGCTAGAACGTTACTAAAAAGAAAGCTACTTTTCAGAAATGCAATCACATTTTCGATCGCACTGCCATCTGTTGGAAAGGTATCTGAGTTGTCACTCTCTATGCCATTCAATAACTACAATAATAACAACTGATTTTTTTAATAATAAAAGTGAAGAAAAATTCCATTATTGGTCGAGAGTAAAGTCTGAAATGACAATCTTAATTAAAGTACTGAATATCGAACTGAAAACATGCAGCGCTTGCTTAATTTTCTTAAAAGGTCCACTCTAAAAAACGAATATCTTTCGTTTCCAATCTACTTAGCACACTTTTATTCAGTTTGATATAACTGTCGGAAGTTGTAGATAATAAAGGATAAATCAGCTTCGTATAGTTGGTAAAAACGTTCATGATGTAAAATCCCGATAAGAAGAGATAGGAATTTCTTTTGGTACATAATCTAGTGCATAAACTGGAGAACAAAATAAATGTAGCACTATGAGAAATATGGTTTATTGCATTAATTTTGAATTTTTTCTGAACATCATGACTGTATTATGTAATGACACACCATAGTTATTATAATAATTTTTAGCTCTGCAAGATCTTCTTACCATACCATTTTATTCTATGATATTTGGACAGTTTGGGTTTGATTCTTGTGTAATGCGGATGTGCAAGTTTTATTATGGAAAAATTCACGCTAACTTAACGCAATAAAATTATTGCAATTTGCATAAAAATAATAATTCAATTATTGCAGCTCAACGTGAATTTAGGAGAAAGAACTTAATCGTCTGGTGCCTCTTAAAATGACAATTTATTGTTTATTATATTATTATTATTCAAGAATTCGGGGAACAGTTGGGGACCGGCCCTGCAGGTGCAAAAACAGTGCGAAGCGCTGAAAATATTGCATGTGTGGAGTAGTCTCCAGAATCGTCGATTCGACGATGTTGTGCAGAATTGGGATTTTCTCCACACAGTTTACGCCGAATTTTGAGAAGAGATTTGCAATTGTTTCCCTATTATACAGGGCGGCGTAGAGGAAAAGTTTTTTTTTTGAAAGGCTAGTATGTTGCAAAAAGAGGGGTGACGACCTCGCCGCGCCACCAGCGGACAGCTCAGGTAATAAATTTTTAGACATGGCACCAGGGACGTTGGAGCATCGTGTGTTCATCGTCGAGCAGTGTCGTTGATTCTGTAGTTATCGTGCAATGTTTTTCCGTCGACAGTTCAACGTTGAACGCCGAGGGTCAATTCCAGATCGAAGCACGATACTCTAATGCAGCGGTCTCCAAACTTTCCAGCCTTAGGGCCATACTGATTACTCCAGTAAGTTCTAAGAGCCAAAACCGTTTTAATTTTCCTGCTATTATTTATAATTTCTAAACTAGTACTCGGCCCGTCTTCAACAAGCATACGCTTGCTAAATTTGCTAGTTTGGGCCGAATTGATGACACTGATGGGCCGGATTTGGCCCACGGGCCATAGTTTGGAGACCTTTGTTCTAATGGGTTGAAGCATTTCGAATTAGCAGATCTGTCATGAAGAGGAAACCACCTGGCCTTTCCCTTGCCGTTAGGACACCAAACAATGTTGTAATAGTGAGAAGGACAGTTTTGCTAGTCCTCAGCGTTCCACTAGGCACCCAGCTTCAGCTCTGGGTATGTCTCGTTGATCGCTACAATGCATTCTGCATGACGACTTGAAATTGCAGTTAAGCTACTATTCGTCAAGAAGAGTACTAGAACAAATGTTTTTGAGAGTGATGCACAACTTTCAATAGAGACTGCAGATGCGTAACCGCGAAGAAGGGCGACAATTTTCTGACATTATTTTCCACCATTAATTTAAAAGTGCAAGTGAAATTGCGGCATTAACGCCAGATATGTTGACAAAAGTTATGAAAAATGTGTTAAAAAGGGTTACACTAAGTTACATTGCTGCTAATCGCCCACATATTATTGGCACATATTATTGGCATATTATTTTTTTTTAAATTAATTAACACCAAATACAGATGAAAGAAACATAGAAAAAAAATTGCGCGTGCAGCACCGTACACGTGATAGAAGTGAAACTCAAATTTATATATAGCGTATGACGCGTACCTCTACAATGCGCGCATGAGCCAACACTATCTTATTCTATCGCTTTGTATCGTTGTATATACTTTGCTCTCTTTTGCTCTACTCCCGTGGCGTCGGAATGTATAGCTCTCTATCTCCTTATCTCTACGTTATATCTTTCTCCTATCTCATATAACTAAATGTGCCTTATTATCGAAATGTGCCTTATTATTCGATTATCGAATCGCCGCCTAAGAAGTTTCACTTCAAAAATATTTTCTGTTTTGTTTCTTTTAATACTTATAAATTCTTACAATGATAGACCAACACTTGCCCCACTCTTTTTATTTAGTGCCCCTTGGCCCACCTTTTTAATTATTACACATTTCAAAATTTGATTAAAATAAAACTACCGGTTATACAAAAATATATGTTTCTTAAAACGAACGAAGAAAGAAGGAAATTTATTTTCTACCGTTACACGTCGCTGGCAGTAAATTATTCAGTTAGTTGCTTTCAGTGAATAAAGTTTTAATTAGTTTCAATTATTAATATTTACGTAATACTTTTAATTTTGAAAATTACCCGGTTTTCGTCAACGGCGATGTGCCTATCACTAATGATCCTATGATATAATGAGAAAACTTTTACAACTATTCTTTTTAAACTTTCAAATCTATTTTTGATTAGCTCTGACACTAATCACGTTTTCAATTATGAGTGTGTACAGTGTTAATTTCTTTTGCAAAACTTTCCATTTAAGGAATTGTAATCTTCTTTACAATTTATTCTATTCTCCAACTATGCAGTTAGTCCAACTATTGTAGGACTAACTGAAAAAGACTGTCAATATTTATCGATCATAATATAACGAGAAACTTATAGAGCGGTAGTAGAGTCGGTAGACGATCGATGGGTAGAATAAAATCTATAAGGAGAAAGTTATGCAGGAGACAATTGGCAGGACTAAATGAAAAGATGACCAAATGCGGTGGAAAATAGAAACTCTGCCTGACAGATCTTTCAAATTGAGCAGTTTTTTTTAATTGTGGAACACAGATGCCGTTGTGATTTGCCTAGATCTAATCTCATTTCAGAAGTGTAATGTATGACATATATAAAAATAGGCATACACAATACAACAATCCGTTAAAATTGATAAATTATTTTATGAAAATGGGCGTTTAGTGAAAATTGTTTTTCGAAAATTATGTGATATTTACGGTTTGCACAGTTGTCCATCTGAAAGCACTATCAATCGATTTTTTTAAAAATTTCAAGAAACTGTTCGGTAGACGATAAAAGAAGAAAAATATATAGTCGTAGTCGTCGTTTACAAGAGCATTTTGATTTGGTACTTGAAAGTGTTGCTGAGGACCCAGAAATTTCCATTAGTCGACGTTCACAATTTAGACTCAGTGAATCTACAACAGGGCGTACGAAAGGATTTAACTTTGAAGGCATATAAGGTCCAAATAACACAGGAACTAAAGCCACTGTATTATTCAAAACGTCGTGCATTTTCTCAAAAAATCAACTTTTCAGATTTTTGAGCACATTTTGAAATTGGTGGCTATCTTTATAAACAAAATTGCCACAGGTAAAGAAAATCCACGAGTGACAAACGAGTCACTATTTCGTGTGCATTATAGCCAGGATGAGCAATTCCTTTAAAAATGCTTCTGATGAAGATGTAACTGTAAATGGTGATTGAGATCGTGAGATGATAACTGGATTTTTCCTAGCTAAATTGAATAATATTGATCTGGAGGATATGTGGTTCCAGTGGATGGCGCTACACCTCACTCTGCTAATGAAACCATTAATTTATAGAGAGAAACATTTCTTGGACGAGTTATAAGAAATGGAGATGTTAATTGGCCAAAACAAACCAAGATCGTGTTATTTAAGTCAGGTCTATAAGAACAACTCATATTTGATTTATAAACTAAAGGATGAAATTATTTGAGTCATTGATGAGAGCTGGTTGGTTATGCCAAAATGTCATCCAAAATTTTGACAAAAGTGTGGACGTCTGTGGAGCTGCAAGAGGTGGTGATTTATCAATAAAATGTTTTTTAAAATCAACGCAAATACTGTGTTTTATTCAAGAATTTAAAAACTGCTCAATTTGAAAGACCCTTTAGAAAGACTCACAAGAGCAAAAGGCGAATACGAGCAATTTTAGCGGAACAATAAGGATAGCATATTGTTTTTTTCTATATCATTTCTTAAGGTGAAGTCCTATCTAATGTTTCTATAGGTAATGCAGCTAGTTAACAGGAGACAAGAAAAATGTACTAAACCATTAAGACAGTAAAACGCTTTCATCTTTTGACCGAAGAGACTTTGACCGAGGACGCAGATGACAACATATTAACTAGCATGAACAGCATACTAGAATGATGGAATGAAAGATGTATTTTGAAACTCTATTAAACCGAATCACCAGAGAAGATCAAAGTAGTCTCTAGTAGAAGTAAAAGTATCGTTGCAAGACGTGGAGAAAAATTTAACAAAATTCAAAAGCAATAAAGCTCAAAATCAGCAATTTTGTAACATATTCATTTGGCTTTTCACTAGGCGTTCAGAATTATAGTTTTTAGAATATTAACAAGTGATCAAAAACGAATCAGGCAAATAACCGGTGAAGCAAATTTGTCGGTAATTGGTGCAGATCCATATAAATCTTTGAAGATCATTGTGAGGCTGGATGATTGGCCATTATTTTGGGGCTATTATTTTGATCCAATGTTAAAAATACAACATATGGAATAGCGGCATAAAAACTCACTAGTTCTACAAAAATGTTGACTGACGGTTGACTCATCATGAAAATTACGGCGATAATTACGAAACGTTGATGATGATTATTTATTAAAAACTAATTTTTTATAGATATACTTATTGCTACAAGATATTATTAAAGTGGTGTCATCGAGGTACTGCAAGTTTGATATTGGTCTCTAATTGATGATACTCCATAGGACTAGTGTCCTGTCCTTAATTACCCATTCTCAATAAACATTAAAGAATATATGAGAAAAGTCGCAGCCTTCACGAACTCCTTTTCCTATTTTATAATTGGTGGACGATGATTTCATCATCGACTGTGATAAAAGCATTGTTATTTATGTTGCGTGATCTTGTGTTCAAAATATGGGTTTCCGGTGCTCTAATTTCTCGCTCCGCAATCCAGAGATGATTTCATTTTACGATATGAAATGCTTTTGAGTAATCTAGAAAGCAAAAGATAGCTGATTCACGATACTCGTCGAATTTATCAGTCATCTGTCTTATATATTTATAATTTGTTCTCTTGTTCCTCTAGCCGGAACAAAGCCACATTGTTCTTGAGAGATCTTGTGGGACCAGGTATGTTTTCAATCGTTACTATATTATATACAACATGGCGCGACTAATAAAAGCACTGGTTTTATACTTTTAGCAAATTTTCTTTTACTTACTGCAACTATATTTTGTTTTGAATAAGTAGGGTGTATACGTTTTGAAGATTTGGTATCTAATTATGTACGGAACTAACTTCTTTGTTTGTCTTAATATCTAATTTAATAAGTGATCTTAACAAGAGTGTGATTAGAAAGAGCACTAGAATATGCAGAAAAAATCTAGAGATTTTATGCAAATTAAAACCATCCATTTGGATGGTTGCATTCTAAATTGTCCAGGTTTATAAAGAATTAGTATAAACTTTAAATAGTTTGGCAAAAGGGAAATTACGCGCAATCAAATCCTACAGCTCATGTTGAAATACCTTTGAGTATAACATAATTAGTGTGTATTATGTATCCATACAAGATGTAATTGATATAGGCAATTACAATCTTGTTAGATAGATATATGGATTACATCATACGTAATAAGATTTGATAGTATGCTTTCCAAATAAAAAAGAAAAAATAAAAGCATAGACGAGGCAAACGGCAGCGCTTTATAAAAATTTGCCTGGCTCAACATGTTTTTGATCCCGTATAGTTGGGGAATGCGGACGGTTTCAGTATTTCGTCCAAATTGGCTCTTTTTTCCGGTTTCATATAAGCCTCTGTCCCTGTCATCGTTATTAAAATTTAAACATGCAAAGGGCTTTATTAAAAATTCGGTTATGATGAAGATAGAGAATACAAGCGTTTTTATTTAATAGGAACTTCTTATATCTTACTCTAGATTAAAAAATAAAATATAGAAAATATGATATTAATGAGTTTAATACTTGCAAATTAATAAAAGGATTTTTTTCACGTCTAGATCATAAACTTTAATTAGCTATGATTTACTCAATAAATTTGTTTTTTAATGTAATGAAACTTTTTTATTAGACTAAGTTTGTAATTTTTCTGGTCACCATGACTGTATTATGATTTATAACTCTATAAAAGAAAACAGAACTTCCACTTAGATTTGATACAAAAACATTATCACTGTTATAAATTCTGTAACTTTGTGAGATTTGACAGACACAATTAAATGATTTCTCTCTTTTCAGAAAATCTTGTTATTCAGGGTCATTTTGCAAACCACTGAAACCTTGTGTGAAAAAAAGGTTCTAAATAGGATTTTCTGTACAATTAAAGATATTATTAGGTTGTTGAGAAAGTTATTGCGGTTTTTAATCATTATTAACAACCTATCTTAGCTCAAAGAAGACTTTATCGATCGAAATAAAACCATTACATTCAACACCCTTTTTGCGTTCTGGAGGTGACGAAGTCGTTGTAGGCAGTTTTTGCATCATATTAATTTTTAAAACATTTCTTACCCAGGAGATGCTTGAAAAAAATGGTAGTTGGTAGGCAAGTATGGCGGATGGTCGAGAGTTTCATACCCCAACTCATGCAGCTTTTGTCACGTGATCATTGAGACTTGTGGCCGAATGTGTCATTGAGGATAATTGACCCCTTCCTGTTAACCAATACCGGGCATATGCGCTGTAGTTTTTGATGCATTCCATCGATTTGCTGGCAGTACTTCTCGGCTGTAATTGTTTCGCCCTGGTTCAGGAAGCTGTTATGAAGCAGACCGGTCGCAAACCACCAAACAGTCACCATTACTTTATTTTGGTTCATTTTCGACTTTGGAAAGGGTGATGGAGCTTTGTTGCGGTCCAATCACTGAGTCGATCGTCGCCGATTCTCGTAAAGAATTCATTTTTCATCGCACGTCACAATCCGTTCGAGAAATGGATCATTTTTATTGCGCAAAAGAAAGGCAGACGACTCTTCAAAATAACGATTTCTTTGATTTTCATTCGATTCGTGCGGCACCCACTTCTTCAGCTTTTTTGATGTTGGTCGTTGTCAACAACAACCGATGGCCGACCACTACGCTCATCATCTTCAAGGCTCAAATCCCCGCTACTAATTTTTTTAAACCACCATTGCGCAGTACTTTCATTAGAGGTTTCTGGGCCAAACGCATCGTGACCTGTTTCGGCAGCTTTTCCACCTAGTTTGTTCCGCCTGTTGTATTTAACGCTCTGAAAAAATTAGCCCAAAATTATTTTAGAATAAAATACCAAGGTTAGATACCTACGCGTACTAATACCAACGCGCTTTAAAATAACATATATAATCAAAGCAATTTAACATACATTTATTTGAAAATACAGCATTTAAAATTAAAATATCAAAAACTGCAATAATTTTCTTAACAACCTAATATAAAAGTTTGATACAGGCGAATTAATGGCATTGAATTATTCACATCGGAAATACATACTGTAATAATCAAAATGTAAGGTGACTGTTCTTTTACAAATTTACGCGCTTTACGTATCGATACAACCATTTATCTGTCTTTGACATCTGGCAGAAGTGTCATATCATTTCGTGTGTTAAGTTATAAATTATAACGTCTTTTTTAACAATTATTAATCATTTTGTTACCGATTTAAAATTGAGTTTATTAATTTTTTTCTATAAACGAAATATCTTGTGATGATGCATTACAAATGTTAAGAAATTATTATGGCAATGAACTATGACACAGAAATATTTTCAAATTTTACAAGGACTTTAGTGGAGAAACATTTGAAGATGAACCTCGTTCGTACCATCACACACCACATTATTCGCCTATTTTTCGCTAAAAATCAAACAAATACCATTTCCACAAGTCCATATTTACCAGATATGGCACCGTCTGATTTGTTTCTGTTACGTGATTATTTTTGGTCGCTATTTTGAGTTTATATAAGCAATTTAAGCGATTTTGCTGGTCATTTTGAAGAAATTACCAGAAGTCGATCATAAAACATTCTTCAGAGACTGGAAAAAAGGTGGAATATGGATATTGCAGAGAGAGGGGATTACTTTGAAGGCGACAAAGTAAATTTGGATGATTAATTAAATATTTCGTGTTTTAATTATAAATCATTTTATTTTTTTGGATTTTTGACATTGTGCCGTTAGATTGATAGAATGAAGTCCTCAAAGTGGAATAAAGTCGTTTTTTCCAGCGAATTAGATTTTTGTTTGTGGGTTTACGATGCTTACAGACGAATCAAATATTGAGGAGGAGAATTGCAGTTTTCGAGTTTTCTGTAGAACTCATGGTTATGGTAATACATCATGGTTTGGATTAATGGTTTGAAGTGAACTTAGTCTCCAGTGTTCGCTCAGACCCATTTCAAATTTACCTTAATTAAGTTCTTGAGTCCGTTGCTTTCAGATACTGAAAAGGCTGAAATGAGGGCTCGATAACGCTTTACCAAAAACAACTGTCCGCCCAGGCTAAGCCCGTCTCGATGTTACAGCGATTACATTTTAATTCTTAGTTCATTCATTCATCATTCTTTCTTGGGCAACACAGTCATGCTGTCTATCACCCATAGACCACGTTTAGAATATAATACGTATATTATAACGAATATAAAATGGGAATTAATATATAATATGATTATAATAACAGCTGCTTGCTGCATTTAAATTACTGAAGATGAAATCGGTCAAGAGTTCATAGACAGTCTAATTAAAAGAATGTCCAGGCGAATAGACGATTTTAAATTCGATTTTTAACAATTTGTTGATATGCAATGAAGTTTTGTTACTTACGAACGTAGTAGTACGAGAGTTTAGCCTAATGACTGTGATATTTTTCAAGTATGACTAGTTAGATGGCGTGCTGCGAATTTTTAGACGCGTGCGTTTAGTTGCTTGTTATGTGGCGGTCCGGAAAAACAAACAAATTGTGATATTTTCTGCATTTGGAAAAAAAGGTTCAAGCTCCGATAAAGACCTTTGTTTTGTAGGGATTTAACCCAGACACACATAAAAAAAAGTTAGTATACATTTTAAGGGATTCTTCTCTTTCGTTTTCGATTGTGAAAGTGGTCTGTGGAATTTCAACGTAGTCGTACATCCATTGAAGACCATGAATATCCAATATCCAATACGATATGATTGACAACCATCCAATACGATATGATTGACAAAAAGTCGTACCCATGGTTGTATTAAATTTTTGCCAACTGAAACGCTTGCTAACATTGTAAATATCATGATAGAGTATATACTAAAGGCGCATTCGGCGTGATAGGTATATTTAAACGCAACTCTGCTAAATTTCTTCGGTAATATAGAACAGTAAATGAAACATAGATATACCATTATATGCCACAGATAAATTAATTTTTTAGATTTTTTAGTTTTCTCAGATTCTCGTGATGTGGTGCTCATTGACTACCTGGACCTGGAATAGGACCTGGTAGGACCATTACTACATAATATTACCATTCACTACTAGTCCAAGTGAAACGTCGTATTCGCCACATTTGATTGTCCAGTTATTACTTCCTCTTCCTGAACCTAAAGAAGCCGCTAGGTGTTTCAGTTCTGCTAGTGTCTCAGTTTCGATCCTATTTATTTTCCGATTTTTCGATCCGTTTATTTTGCAGAATTTGACAAATCGCGTTATACAAAGGATATTAAAACTTACAACACCGCTGATCGAAATGTATTATGTTTCAAAGTGATTTCGTTGAAAAATATGACAAAATCTCAAAAATCTTTCTTTGTCAAACCGAGAATTTCTGACTATTTTCGTTATGATATAGTAACGTTTTTGTTCTTTTAATTAAATTTTCATTTCAACTCATGTTTACAAGTCGTTCTATAGAAAATTCAGGAATATTTTTCGTTTTAACTACCAAACCATAAAAGCTGTGTTATTCTCAATCAAGGCGAACATCCTCTCAATTATTAGAAATATAACAGCATCTACTGTTCCCTCGGACTACTATTAATTAAACTAGGAGTGCCTTCAGATCTACACCCGCCGGTTTTCTGTTCGGATGGTTTTGTTGATCAGTCGGTCCCTTTATTGAGTTTCCTATAATCGGAATTGAACAGGATGACAGTGTAGTGGATTTTATGCATTTTTAACGAGCGAAAATTGAATTCGTAATACGAACAGGGGAAAGAATCAAATTGGCTTTATAGTTGGCGTCGGGAAAATCGAAAACGTCGAAATGTTATAGGAAATTTGTTTTCCGTTCTTCTTTTACACGAAATACATTAAATATAAATATATTTCTCAACTCTCTATTCAGTTAGAATGTTGTTTATATTTGCTTTGTATAACTTATGGTTAAGAAAATTATATCGTAATTAAGACATTAAAATATAATAAAATGTTCAGTAAATAATAATTTATGAAATACCAATTTCGAACCGGAAAAAAACATTTTGAACACTAAAACAAAATTTTAAAAATTGCTGAAAAAAGACTTTCAGCATTTTGTACTGTATCCGTTACCATATTTGACTGTCTGGAACAGTCTTGTCAATGATTCCAATATTTTTTTGATATATTTGTTAATTCTAAGACTATATAATCGATCTTTCAAATTGAGCGGTAATTTCAGAAGTGTAATGTATGATATTTATAAAAATTGAGTCGTACACAATACAACAACCTGTTAAAATTGTTGAATTATTTTATAAATATAGGCGTTGAAGATTGTTTTTAAAAGATTACGTGATATTTTACGGTTTGCACAATCGTCTATCTAAAAGCACTATTAATCGAATTGTTTTAACATTTCAAAAAACTGGTTTGGTGGAAGATAAAAAAGAGAAATAATTAGTCATAATGGTCCTCCATAAGAGCATATTGATTTGGTACGTGAAAGTGATGCTGAAGATCCAGAAATTTCCATTAGCCGACTTTTACAATAATTTGGACTCAGTAAATCCACAATATGGCGCATTTCACGAAAGGATTTAGCTCTGAAGGTATAAAAGGTTCAAATAACATAGGAACCAAAGCGACTGAATCATTCAAACCATCGTACATCTGCCAATTGAATGAAAGAACAAACAGATTATTTTTCTCAAAAAATCATCTTTTCAGATGAAGCACATTTTGAAATTAGTGGTAAAGTTTAGTAAACAAAATTGCCGCATTTGGGGTGAGGAAAATCCACGATTGATTTATGAGAAACCTGTACATCCTAAACGAGTCACTGTTTGGTATGCATTATGGTCAGGCGGTGTAATTGGGCCGTGTTTCATCAGAATACTGCTGGTAAAGCTGTAACTATGAATGATGTTCTATATCGTGAGATAATAACTGGATGTTTGTGGGCTTAATTGAATAATATTGATCTGGAGGATATCTGGTTCCAACAGGATGGCGCTACATTTCACTCTGCTAATGAAACAAATGATATAGTGAGAGATAAAATTCCTGGACGAGTTATTGCGGTGATGTTAATTGGCCACCAAGATCATGTGATTTAACACCGTTGGACTATTTTCTTTGGGGTTACGTAAAAAGCCAGATCTATAAGAAAAATCCACAATCTATTCCTGAACTAAAGAATGAAATTATTCATCCTTTAGTGGTCATTAGTGAGATAGATTCATTAGTCATGAGTCATTAGTGAGATAGAGCCCCGATTAAGCTATAATTTTGACAAAAGAGTGGTCGTCTGTGAATCTGCAAGAGGAAGTCATTTGGCAGATGTTGGTTCTCGTCTTTATAGGTCATACACTATGCTTAAAATAAAAGTTGTTTTGCAATCAACACAAATTCTGTGTTTTAATTAAGAATTTTAAAAAACACACAATTTGAAAGAACTTTTATTTGTTCATTCTGAGAGCTTGATGATACATACTTGATTTTTCTTACTTTTTGGTTCACTAAATGCCATAAGTTCTCAATAGGATTAATATTCGGGGATTGGGAAGCTGTAATTAACTTTGTTCTTCCGTTGTACAGTAATGATTCTTTTGCAACTCTCGCTGCGTTCTTCAGCTCGTTGTTTTGCTGGAATCTGAAGACATCCTTGGTAACTTATTTCGATGCGCTTTCAAACAAATTTTCTCCCAGTACCTTCATATACTTCTAAGCATTTAGAAACCCGCCAATGATTACTAAATTTCCAGTCTCATCCCAAGATATACACTTTACTGTGGAAATGGTTTTGCGAGGATCCAGAGATCAGAGATGATCTTATTTTTTCCCCCACGCTTTATTGCGATTGGAACAAAATAAACAAAACTTCCTTTCGTCACTAAAAATTAATTTCAACAATTTAACGGAAAATTTACGAATACCAGTTTTTTTCTCGGTTTTCTGACTAATGAAGGGTTTCTCCGAGTACTCCTCCCCTCAATATTCCAAATAATTTCTTACAATCCTTTTATGTTTTTTTTTACTATGTACTATACTGTTGACAAATTATGCTTTATATTTTTAGTAATTTGTCGCAATGCCATTTCCTTTCTAATTCACTATTTCCGCACGTATCTCCGAACTCTCGACTTTTTTTAGCCAGTATCATTAGAATTTATATTAAAACTAGTTAAGATGAGTTACATTTGTTTGTTTTTTGTGTATTTTGTGTAAAAATATATATTAGTAATTTAATGGGTATATATATATATATATATATATATATATATATATATATATATATATATATATATATATATATATATATATATATATATATACCCATTAAATTACTAACAAATCTAAGTTTTACACAAATTTAAGTTTTACTAACAAATCTAAATTTTACACAAATCTAAGTTTATTTTTGTAAAATTCAATATTTACTTCAATACAAAAAAAATATATCAAGCAGCGAAATATCATCATTTTCATCGATACCTATTGTGATCTTTCTATTAACTTGTGAATTCCTACCCTCCGTTTTATAAAATATATATTAGCGATTTTTTTTATATAGCATATGGCTTATATGGATTTAAGTTCAGTATCAGGTACATACATTGCAGAACAAATATACAACTTAAAAAATTAATTACATTTTAAAATCGAGGCTATCGATCCAGTCCAACACGGAGTCTGTGGCTTCAAAGAAATCATTCATTTCTCCACCACATGCTGTAAGGGGGCACTCAGCCACAATGTAATGAAGGGTTTGGCGAGCTTCTCCACAGTCACAACCCGGCGATTTATTCAGTTCCCATTTGTAGAAACAGTCACAGCTTATGCCATGGAACATTCTTATTCTGTTGAATATCTTCCACTCGTGGCGGGGCAGCTGTACCCTGGGTAACGCTAAGTGATCTAATGCGATCTTCGAAAGCCAGACAATATCTTTGAATCTCCTGGCTATTGTATATGGATTCACGTACTTCAAGGTCTTCTACCATGACCCTGCTTTGGACAAAACAACAATAATGTCGTAAAAACAATTCGAGTTTGTTATAAAAACAATTCGAGTTTGTAGTAATTTTATGCCGAAAATTCTTCTTCCGAATCATTGAGACAAAGCCAGTACATTATCTTCATTCTGAACTTTATCCATTACCTTTATATGTACTAAAATGGCTTGCCGGATAACGTCGGATCCGGTCGGAACGTCCGATAACTGCAAGCTCATTTATAGGTTGAGCGCAGATTTTGTCCAGCAGTACTTGCAGTGCGCCTTCTTATATTTTTTGAGTGTATCCAGCACGCAGATCATCATTATCAATTTTAAGATCGAAATCCCTTCGTCCATATTATTGAGTCCATCCTTTATGTATAGCATGGCTTACAGTATTATATCCATAAGCAATACTTATCATTTTAGTGACTTCACTTTTGTTCAGGTGAAACAAGAAAATATGAATAGAAAATTTAATTGAATTCATTACTGATTTTTGACGTTATGCGCTTTAAACACTGAATGGCATGACCTTCTAAAAATCCAAATATCAACGCTTTAGGAGTGGAAATTAAATTTAAATTACAGTTTTGGTTGTATAAAATTTGAGGGTCCAATAGTGCTTATAGAACTCACTTCATTTCTCATGAGGAGTATCTTAAAGAATTTTTATACCACACACACCATATCAACGCTAGTGTAATTAAAGTTTGTTCGATGCCTATTTTATTCTCGTGATGTCTACATAATCTAGCCATTTGTTCGGATTATTGCTACTGAATACAAATAAATAATGAATTTATTGTATATTTGACTCTCTTCACGCAAATTGAATACAATTGGCGTCCTTGGTTAATATCAAACTAAAGCTATTTTCGCATTTGAACTTTCGTATCTTAAACTTATTAAACAATAATTGCTCTCAATTTGATATGGGTCAAATTTTTGTAGTCTTTTATCTTTGTTTTACATAAATTATCTATGACTCGAGGAAAGAACAACCGCTGGTCTAGAGTATTTTCTACCTATAAAAGGTTGTGTAATAAGAGCGTCAGAAATTTGAAATGAGACACAATGATAAATACAAATGATAATCCGAGAATTTTTATTTTATCTTGGACAAATAATGGCATTATGTTTTGAAAATAATGTCGTTCAAATGTCCCCCTAGGCATTGACTCAATTTTCGATGACTCTTTCATAAATATTGCTTGGTATATTTTCAATGGTGGCCTCATTGTTTCGTTTAAGGTCAAGAATTGTTCACGTTTTATTTCTGTAAATCGCAGATTTAACATAAGCCCACAAAAAATAACCCAAGGACGTGAGATCGCATGATCTTGGTGGTCGTTAACATTACTATTTCGCGAACTAACATATTGTAATGTAAAAGTTTTCTTATAATAAATCGATTATATGTCGAGTTGTGTGACAAGTCGCACTGATTTGTTGAAAGAAATCATTGTTTATATCTACATTTATCAGTTCAGGCCAAAGATATTCTGTTAACATAGTCCTATAGTGTTCACCATTACTAGTAACACGATTTCCATCATCGACTTAAAGAAAAAATATCTAAAAAAAATCAGTCATTCAGCAGACAAACTGCACCAAACAGTGACTTTCTGAGGATGAAACGATCTCTCCTGAATCACTTGAGGATTTTCATCGGCCCAAAACCTGCAGTTATATTTGTTCACAAACTCGTTAAGCCAGAAGTGCGCTTCGTCGTAAGGAATTTCCGCCAAGAAGTCGTGAAAGATATTTGAACGACATTATTTCCAAAGCACAATGCCTTTACTTGTTCTTCAAGATAAAATAAAAATTATCGGATGATCACTTGTAGTTATTATGCCTCACTATATAATTCTAACCCTCTAGTTGGAGAACCTTTTATCAAGGAAAACGAGGAACATTTTCTTGTTCAAGCATCTCCCGAGACCAGTTTCCGGTCTTAAGCCGATTAGGCCGATTAATATGGTCAGTACCTTGATCAATCCGTCAGTTGCTTTCAAAGGTTCAATTCGAGCCCGACTGATGACGGCTTAAGCCCAGAAATCAAAAGTGCTTGTTAGCGTTTGAAGGTGACTGAAAGATTGAGAATTTTACGTGGAACGGAAAAAAATGTCCTTGATTTTTTAGTATTTTTAATATTGTCTACTAGCCCACTGTGTATTTTCATGCATTTTTAGTACCTGAATATAGGACCTGGGTTTGGGTCCGAACGGTTTCACACAGTAGTACTGTTACGAATCACCGGATGGCGTGAGCTGCATTGCAATGCTGCTTTCAGACGACTAAGTCGATTAATATGTTCAGTACCTTGGTCAATCCTTCAGTTGCTTTTGAACGTTCAATTCTAGACCAACTGATGACGGCTTAAGGCCAAAAACCGGTCTCGGGACATGCTTGTTGGCGTTTGATGGCGACTGAAAGATTGAGAATTTTACGTGGAACGGGAAAAATTGTTCATGTTTATTAAATATTTTTAATATTCTCTACTAGCCCACTATGTATTTTCATACATATCTGGTAACTGAATATAGGGCATGGGTTTGGATCCGAACGGTTTCACACAGTAGTACTATTACAAACCATCGGGTGGCGTGAGCTACATTTTAATGATGCTTTCAAACGATTAGGTCGATTAGTATGGTCAGGACCCTGGTCAATCCTCCAGTTCCTAATTGATCTAGAAAACAACATCTGGATATCTTTCTCAAAAAAGCATTACAGCTGCTTTCTTAGACATCTCAAAAGCTTTTAATATAGTACACAAAAACTCCATAATATCGCGCCTTCATGGCTGTGGTCAGGAGGATGTTACCTCTGGTAACATCCTCTATTTTCTTTCTAACTTTCTCTCTTCCAGATCTTTCAAACTGAAAGTAAATGGCCACTTATCCCTCTCCTATTCACTTCAAAATGGTGTCCCTCAGGCCTTACCTTATTCAACATCGCTATAAATTCCTTATTCGAATTCATTGATCCTCGTCTATCCATACGTCTATTGCTGATGAGATTCTGATCTTCTGCTCTGTTTCCTCCCCAAGAGTGGGAGAAAGACTCTTCTGCTTAACTTTAAAAACAAAACAAAACTGCTTAAATTCCATTCTCAAATGGTTTATCTCTTCAGGCTTCAAGATTTCTCCCAGTAAATTAGCGATAGTTCATTTCTGCAGAAAACGACTATGCAACAATCCATTCTCTCTCCTATCAAAACTCTCCTATTATATCTAAACCCTCATTCAAAATCCTGGGATTTACCTTCGACACCTATCTATTCTGGAAAGATCACATTAACTTCCTTTAGTCCAGAACTATCCCCGACTTAAACATCATAAAATGGCTATACTACAACGATAGAGGTCTAAACCAGCTTTCCATACTTCATGCTTACAAATTCATAATACGACCCAAATTCGACTATGGATATCATATCTATAACTCTTCTTGCCCCTCCTACCTTAACTCTCTAGAATCCATCAAAAACAATGTACTCAGATTAGCTCTGGGCGCCTTCAAATCAAGCCCTATAAAGAGCCTCCAATGTCTTTCTTCGATTGAACCTATAAAATTCAGAAGAACCAAATTTCTCCTTAGAGCTGCGGCCAGAGCAAGCTCAACTCCTAACTCTACAGTGTCCAAAATGCTATTCAGATTTATTGAATACCCCTTTCCCATCTATGACTCCAAAGCCCATTGATCCTCCTGGACCTTAGCCAACCTTTCCAGATCTCTCTCTTTCTCATTTTCCACCTCTATTCCTACCACTTATTCTCTTTTTCCTCCTTGTCTCCTGTCTCCTCCAAACATAAACTTCTCTCTACCCAATTTTGACAAATCATCCTATTCTTCTTTCTTCTTCCCAGTGTTCCAATTTACTCAGATCGTTTCCTTTCTCCATTCTAGTCTTCACAGAAGGTTCTAAGTCATGCTCTGGCGTTGGCACAGCCACATTCTTTCCCCATTTTTTAAATAAATACAAACTCCATTCCAATAAATCTATCCTTTCAGCTGAGCTCCTTGTGATTCCCGAGGCTCTAAAAAGCATCATCAATTCCCTTGAGCCAGTCTCCTCGTGGGTAATCTGTTCTGATTCGCTCAACTCCTTAAAATGAATCAACAACCCAAACTCAACCCATCCATTAATCCAAATAATTTGGGATCGTCTCCACTCTCTAAACTCTTTATCTTACAACGTATCTTTTATCTGGATCCCTAGTTACATGGGCATTGAGGTAATGACATGGTTGATCAACTGGCAAAAGATGCCATATCTTCTGGATCCCCCTTTCCCCGTTCCTTTCGATGAGATTATCATCCGGCTATCTATAACAAAATTCAAAATCTTATCCAACTTGAATGGGATCTTATTGACGAAAACAACACATTATGGCAGATAAAAAAGACTTCTTCTCCCATTTCATCTTCCCGGTCTCAAGACAATCCCAAACCAAACTCAATAGACTAATCATTGCCGTTTGCTGGTCATTGCCTTTTTTCTCATCAGCACCTCATGGGCGGAAGCCCACTTCTCACCTGCTCGCTTTGTAGTTCCTCCTTATCCGTCTCTCACATCCTAACCTTATGCCCAGTTATGTCCCCTCACCGCTCTAGATTCGCGCTTTCTAGCTCTATAGAAGATTTATTCTCTCCAACGAATGTCGAAAATCTGATAAATATCCTAAAAGCATCTGAATTTTATTCTAGAATCTAACCTTGATTTCCTTTATATCTAGTTGTCTTGTAGTTCTTTGTCCCGTATAAATCTAGTCATCTTATAGTTCTTTGTCGCGTATATTCTATATGTCACATAACCTCTTAAATCAGTCAATAACAAAAGCCACATTTACTAGTTTTCTGCCTCCATTAAATCCAGTATTTAACTCGACTTTGTTTGATCGGCTATGCCTATAATATTTGCTCTGCATATAATGATAGACATTAAATGAAACCTGGAGCGTTGACGGGACTTAAACAAAACAAACAATTCTTCAGTTGCTTTCGAACGTTCAACTCGAGCCCGACTGATGGCTTTAGGCCAGAAACCGGTCTCGGAAGATTCTTGTTAGCGTTTGATGATAACTGAAGGATTGAGAATTTTACGTGGAATTGTTTTTTTATGATTCTTCCATTGGTTGACTGGTTCCATAAAGTTAAGAGTAGTATTAATCATGAAACTTTTCTTGTTCATAATCAAAGTGACTGTCCACCCATTTAATGTAAAAGTCGCTTCAGATCTACATCTGTGTTGGGCGTCGTAAAATTCGCAAATATGGAAGTGTTGAAATTAATAAAATTGATTTATTTTAACCTCAATTTTTGGTTAATAACATTATTTAACTTAAATTGAAGAGTTAATTTACAAGAATATTAAGTAATGGGTAAAAAAGTGGTTTGGATAAATACTCAAACTAGGTTTCAGATTTCAGAAAACTTATACACAAACGCAATAAATTGCGTTTCTATTCCATAGAAATTGTGACACCCAGTAGGGGATGTTTGATATTCAATTTTAAACAAAGTATGATTAATATTAAAATTTAACGATCAAATTATAGTAAAAACACATGCAGTATTTTGTATGCAATCTGTAATGTTTGTGTTTTTGTGTAATGCCCTTTTCAAAGGAATTGGTTTGGACTGTTGTTTTTGGACTGAAAGAGATCAAATTATTGATTCCACAAAAAATTAGTCAAATGCAAGGAGATGTTATCAGACGTGGTTTGATAATGCTTAACATCAAAGACTTATGGGTGCTTAGGAAAGTAAATGTCATTTGTAGTCCTACCGTCGGAAATTATACTATCACGTGAGTTACATACATTCGATATATAATATAGAGCAATGATTTTTCCTAATAATCTAATATGGGCAAAACATTTCGTAAAATGTCGGAGAGATGGCACCATTTCAAACAGTTTTTGTTGGAAAACCGATCAGCAACCGATTCGATAATAAGATTAAGTGTAGTTTGAGGCATACACGGACGAGTTCTTAATTTTCCGATGTTAATAAATGGGTTTGTCAGTTCAGATGTATCTATTTCCTAGATTTTGAGAGTTTTGATTTTCATCATTGTAAAGATGTTTAATGAAAATATTATAAGAACTAAATATTTCTAAATATCTATATTCTAAATATTTTGAGATTTAAAAGAGCTCATAATTTCAAAGCACAATTTTCTCTGTTGCATTCTTATTTTCACAGCCTTTTTAGCTCATCTTCCTTGTATTTTTGATCAAATTTGCATTAAAAAATGCACCTAAAATAATTGTTTCACTAAATGGGTTTGGTGTATGTATTTTGTTTAGCCTTTCAGGATGATCTACATATTATAGTAAAATCTATAAATATAAGTCAATTTAATTATCATTCCGTCCCCGCAATTATTATTTTCAAATAATTGTTTCTTGAAATATTAATTTAATGAAATATCTATTATTTTATGTATATATTCAAATTTATACATAAACCTTTCTTCATTTCTGGGTTAAATTATGCATCCAATTGTATTTTGTCTCAGTATCAACAATTCAGGTTTCCTAATATTTTGCCTCGGTTATTCGAACGTATGATGAATGTTCAATATTTTCTGAATACGTATAAAAACTGTTAAAAGAGCACTTAAACGGACAATGGAATATTTTCAGATTTTCTTTCACAAGATATTTGAGAAGAACTTTTTAATACCCTCTATATAATGCAATTTGTCCTACTCTTCAAAATATGCGGTTGTCTCAGCTTTCACCTCATAATTTAAAGCGAATCTTTGTCCAGCGAGCTAGTTTTCAAGTTTTTCTCAAAATCCGCTAAATACGATGCGTGGAAACACTCCTAAGTGTAAGTTATGAAGTTTTACAGCAACAATAGGAGACGTATCAGCAGACGCATTATCGTAATGAAAGTACACTTTCTCTTTGGTCACATTTTGACATTTGGCCTGAATAGCACTATTCGAATGTTCTAGTAGTGAGGCGTAATATTTTGCGGTGATGGTCCTGCCCTTTGCCAGGTAATTTACAAACACCACGTCACGAGAAACCTAGAAAACCGTAACCATTACTTTTCCGCAGATGGGACAATTTTCGCTTTCACACATCTCCGGTTTGGACTGCTATTTCATCTCTACCATGTAATGGTAAATCCAGATGTTATCTACTGTTACAAATTATCGAAGAAAGTCAGCAGAATCGTGTTTAAATAAGTCTAAGCACGCATGGGAAGTGGTACTAACTCATATTTGCTAGACATTAACAATCGCGGTACACATCGACCCTATAGTGTAAAATGTAGTGGACAAGGTCTGTAGAGATGTTTGGAATATCAGCAAGTTTACGTACCTTCAGTTATCAATTATTTATTACATTGTGGATTTTTATGACAATTTTGTCTGCAGTAAGGTTTCGAGTATTTATTACCTTCAATAAATTTAGAAAAAAGTGGAAAGTGAAGACCTTTAAGGTTGAACCAAAGTATTTTATATAAGCTCAAACTTTTTTCAACCATTTTACAAAAAAAAAGAAAAAAAACAAAAATTTTTCAAAAAATGTCAAAAGTTGTTTGTGCCATCTTAGTGTGAGGCCTAGAGCTTCGCACCTAGTTTTTTAGGTATTCAATTAAGTGAAACATTAAATTTAAAGAGATCTACAACTAAACACCAAATCACTTGCTCAGTTCGCTAATCATTACTATAACCATTACTATAACCATTACTATAACCATTACTATAACCATTACTATAACCATTACTATAACCGTTACTATCATCAGAAGATGATTCAATCTATTCTTCAATTATTCCAATGAATGTACTCGTTGGTTAACTTTTTATACGTTTCGTTAGGTACGGCTTTCCATACAAACAGATTATTTTTTTAGAATAGATAGATTTAGAATAGAATAGATTTATACTAGCACCTATTATAAACGCTCATCGAGAAATGTATAATAAGTGATTTGGTGTTTAGTGGTAAATCTACTTAAGTTTAATAAATAAAATTGTATATAAAATCGTTATACTTTTTGAATAGTTTCTGTAAAAGTGAACGTAAATGTTATATTGTTCTGAAAGCTGTCTATTTTCTGAAACCCATAACGCTGTAACGCGGGAAATATGGTAATATCAAAGTTTAGAACCGTCGAATATATATTTTCTTCGGGCATCGGTGCATTTTTGCATATGTATTTTCAGGACGCAAAGAGCTTTGAGCTATTCCAGGAAAATCGATCAGGGACATTCTCTTGTATAAGCATCGTTATCGTCTTGCACTGAAAGCCGGTATAAATTCAGTTTGCAGCTAAAAATAATCCTAAAGCAATGCAGTTCATGTAAGGTGAAATACATTTTCTACCTATATGAATAGACAATTTAATATGCCTAGTTATTTGAAAAGGTTTCATCTTAATAACCAAAGGTCAACTTGATAAGGTCGTGTTTATAAATAATTGGGCGGAAATATTTCTAACACAGAGAAAGTCATTCGTGCTCCATGCAAAAATTGTCAAATTCTTCAGTCGCCCCCAAAACGTCAGCAAGTATCTGCCGAGACGGTTTCAGGCCTTAAGCCCCATCAGTCGGGATCGAGCAGAACTTTCGGAAAGCAGCTGAAGGAATGACCAAAGGACCGACCGTATACATTGGCCATATTGGACGTAGGTTATAATATTATACAGCTTACGGCATCCTGTGATGATGGCGTAAGCTGTGATGAACAGTCAGCAGATGTGCATGAAAATTTGCATGGTCGATGTACATTGTGGATTTGTATGAGTATTTTGTTAGTCATAGCAGTTGCAACTTTATGCAAGCAACTATATGCAAGCGTCTGAAATTTCTACACATATAATGGACGGCCATCTAATGAACTATATCTGACAAATATTATAGTCATATGGTCATACTTGCACCATATCTGTGTCAGATCGAGTCACAACATGTTCATTATACACAGTCTTTGTTTGCGATACTCCCAAATTTAAATCCAATTGAATATGCTTGGTAAATGTTTTTTAAATTTTTTTCAAAACTTGGTAATAGTTACTATAGACTACTTTTAATATTTCCTTCAGCTGCTTTCTGAACGTTTAGCTCGAGCCCGGCTGATGACGGCATAAAGCCAGAAACCGGTTTCGGGAGACACTTGTTGACGTTTTAGTGACTGCTGAAGGAATAGGGTAATTTTTACGTGAATCACGGATGAGTTTTTTTTGTTTTTGAATATTTTTGATCTCAATGTTCATTTTATGTAGCTACTGCACCATGTACAGGATTGCTGAAAACAATTATGTTAACAGAACATGGTGATTTTTTGGAATCTTGAAGGAATTCTCTTTGTTAATTACTTTTCACGTGAGTACACCATAATAATCCAATATTATCCCGGTCTTATACAAAATAATCATAAAGTAAAAAAAAGAAATAAGACCGGGGAAATTAAGCCGAAATTTTTGTTTCAATAGGATGATGTCTCAAGTCATTAGATATGTGTCTTAATTTCCAGATCAATTTTCTTCAATTTTTAAGTCAAAGTTGAAGGAATATTTACCAGGAACCCAAATTTATGTTGACGAATATGTAATAGTATATAACGTAAGCTAATTAAATACCTAGTAGAACATTTTTTTTTCCTTTTAATATTTTTCACAGGTGTGTAGAATGATACGAATCTTTCTTACTAAGTTAATAATGCGTCTTCAGGATTTTTTCAATGTTCTTTAGCCAATTATTACCAAATTTTGAAAGAACTATTTAAAATATATATAAAATATTCCAAACATTTTCAATTGAATTTCAGTTTAGGAATATGGCATACCAAACAAAGGGTGTGTAATCCTTTAATTGTAATCATATAATTCCCTTGTTGTCACTCGATCTAAAACATAGATGGCGCAAGTATGACCAAATGACTATAATATTTGTAGATATAGTTCATTAGATGTCATTTAGTTGCTCGTTGATGCCGCTTGAGTGAAGCAAAATTTTGACATTTTCCCGTTTAACCCCGGCCCAGATTTAAAAATGTCCCACTTTAACAAATTATTTCCCTTAATTTTCGGCGAAAAAAAGTTGGGCTGCTGAATTTTAAGGTGGTCGTACATCCATTGAGAATGAGAAACGTTGAGAAAGCCCAAAACCACTACGACTAACAAAAGCCTCATACAAATCCATGAAAAGCTTACCGACTAGATGGTTGCCGGGTACAGTCGACCAAACATAAATTTGAAAGAACACTTCTCAAGATTGTTTACACTTATTTAAGTGTAATGCTGCAGAGTTTCTTCGGCATTTAATATCACTGCATAGAACTTGTATTCACTATTGTGTACTAGAGATTAAGCAGCAGTTCACAGAGTGGATGGGAGGAAGTGAAACTGCTCTAAAGAACAAGGAAACAATTCTATTTAAAAACCATGGCTACGGTTTTCTGGTATCTCATGGTGTCGTGCTCCTAGACTGCTTGCGAGAAAGTTGTATTTGAGTTTTCTTTATTGTACCGAAAACTATTCAAACGATCCTTATATATGTGCCTATGCTATTGGAATGAACACATTCTGAATATTTTCCCTTGGGTGGTTGCCTCTTACTTATTTGGTACTATTTGGTTGCTCTTATCACTTTTAAGCATGACCTGTTGGTAAATAGTATATGTACCATATCATATCATACCATGCCATACCATAACATGTACGAGAAATGTCACTATAGGCAAATCTCAAGTTTCTTCCTCATATTCCTGTGAATTCAACAATCCGCTTCCACCGCCAAGTTACAAACTGACTTATTAACTGACTTAATTAACTGGTAATATAATAACATGAATGAAAAGTGACGTGAATGAGAAGTGAATTATTCTGAACATATTAGTGAAAAATATTTCTTCAGGAAGTATGACATTAGGTATAGCAGCTACTTTAAGGCCAGGCTTTAAGTGCCTGGCATAAGACCCTTTACGTGACAATATATTCAGGGTATCAAGTTTTTTCACAAACAATACATTTTCGGAAAATTTCTACAATCTGTTTTTCTTTATTTATCAATTATTCCATTTACATCTATGTCTATTTCGCTGATGGCTTTGTTCAGTACTATGTCAAACAGAACTGAACTCAAATATTACCATGGTGTGTTGTTGGATTTTTACTAATGCCTTGGAATTAAATATCGTCATCTGAGTTGATTTAATAAGCTTACCCATTATTCCCATTTCCTCTATGGCACCGTATTCTACTGCTCTTTCTACACGGTCGCCCGCCTGTCCGAAATCTATGAACATTTAGAATAAAAGACTATCAAATTTGTTTGTTGTTATTTTCTCCATTATTTGACGGACTATGAACTATAAATCTATTGTTGAGCGTCCCCTTCTAAACTCTGCTTGATATTCACCTGATATATAGTACTATCCCCTGATATGCAATGATATGCCACGATAGTTCTTGCATTTCAGTTTACCTCCTATCTTATGAATCGCCTCCAAGCTTCAGTAGTTTTGAAAGTATGTTATCTACCCGGGGAGCTTAATTACTTTTAAGTTTTATTAAACATTTCTCTACCTCCTGCAACAATGGTACTTCTACCAATGGCTAGGCTGCATTCAAAAATTGTGACCTATCATTGCAACCTTCTCTGGCGGTTCTATTTCAAAATTCAGTTAATATTTATAATAGAACGCAATAAAAGATAAGGTATCACAAATATCACTCAAAATGGCAGTACATGATGAACCTAAAACCTATCGACATCTCCATAGAAACAAACCTTATCATTTTGATTTCAGCGTCAACAGCACTTTAGGTGACTACCTATAAAATCAAGTGTTTAATATGTCTTACGATTACATCTTTATCGTACATTTTTAACGATTTTTTCGTGTACTGTATTATGCATTGAAAATATAAATCTTTTTGATTTGTTTTGCCAGGTCAATACAAAACGTTTGCACTTGTTCTTTTTCTGGATAATATTTTCTTTTTGTGTATAAACATTGTGCTTTAATTATTTTAAGTAGTATATTTTAAATTCAATGAGACTAAGCATTCATAAAAATGTTAGTTTATCGAGTATAACTATCATATGGAACGACATTAAAGAATCCATTTAACCGAAAAAATATTTTTTTAACCTAATAATTGTTGTTACCTCTCTCCGAAATTGTTCCACTCATTTCTACAATTTCAAATATTTAAAAAATAAACTATACATATTTTTCTTTCTATTTTTAACGGACATAGAAAATATGTTTTTATTATGACTAAACACATCTTAATATTTAATATAATATTTTGATTATTTTTGATTACCAATAAAATTTCCATAATATTTTAGGATAAAAATACGACTATGTTACTTATGCTATAATTAGAGATTTTAAAGTTTTTTGTGCTATCAGGATTTTAAATCAATTCTTAAATAAACTAATTTTCTTATGGAAACAGAAATAGAACGTTTTCGTAACTTAGGTGTAATGCTCATTTCGAGTAATGCTAAAATTCAATGCTCTTTTTGAATGTTTATTGATCTGATTTATGCCATGGGGTCATATAATTGTTGCTGTGAAGGTGATTCAAGAAATGGGGTCCCTAAAGTTGACAAAGTTCCCAGGACAACAAAGATATAATCGTTGTTTATAATCAATACACCTCAATGGCGGCTCGTGGGTTTTTAAAGTGGGCGGGCGTAGAAGAAAATAGCGCTGCTGAAGAATGTTTTCGCTTTTCCCTTCCTCCTTTTTTCCTTTCGTGCTATTTAAACCCTGTACAGGAGGTGAGCCAGGAAATTGAGTTAAAGGACAGAAACTGAACGGAAATAAAATATGGGGTTTTGCTCTGAAAAATTGTTTACTGTGATAAATGCAGGAGGACCGGCGCCCCAACACCCACCCTCACGAGCCGCCACTGATGCACCTAATATATTGATAAATTTAACTGAAGTAACCGATATTTGATGCAAATTTATTTTAAATAGATACGCAAAGATTAATATCTAAAAATCCACTATATTTAAAATTGAATGTATAACAATTGTTTCGACACACAGTACCTTTTTCAAATACAAACTATGCTAAACTGCTTAGCAGTTTAGCATAGCAACAGTTTAGCACAGTGGCGGCTCGTCAGAGGACGCGGGTGAAGCACCGCTTCACCCACAATTTCCGAAACAAAAACTTACATTTTATTTTTTATATAAAACATAATTGGTATAATAATTTATTTAATTACGTATACATTAATACATCAGCTTTATAATAATTAATGTCAAATTAATACAATACTAACAATTATATGAATTATACAATATACAAACGTAGCGAATTCTTAAAGAATAGAGCGACGACTGCGGCGAGCGGCGAGCGCCGTTGTTCAGTTAACTAAACAGTCAGAAAACTCTACCTCGTATGAGATGCCTGGGAAGCGCAACCAGCACGATCGATAATACCGCTGCCAAATTCCAGATTTGTTTATGGAGGTTGCCATGGTAACGCACGAAGCCGTCTTCTAAATACGTGAGCTAAACATAGAAAACGGCGCGGCGCGTGGATGCTGCTGCAGTAGGCTTTATTGCACGCGTTTCGTTTCCTTAAGAATAAAATTCAGTGAATTTACATCGTATCGCGCCGTGCGGGTGGCTGTTAAAGTTTTTGAAAATGTTTCCATTGTACGATCCGGTGTGCATTTTGTTGGAAACACCATTTTCCAGATGGAAAAACGATGACAAAAAAAACTTTCTGCATACAGAGGGACCTAACATCAAACCTTTTCTTGAAATAGAAAAACAAGGAAAATCAAAAGACAGAGTTTTCGTTCGAAAGTTTCGCAATCAGTGGTATGCTGATGATAAGTGGTTGTGTGGAAGTGTTTATTTGAAGAAACTGTTTTGTATGCCTTGTTTGACAGTAGGTGTAAAATCAAGTGTGTGGAATAAAGAGGGTTTTAACAATTTTGGAAACGTAACAAGGGGTTGTAGTAGACATGAAGCTTCTTCAGATCACATTCACTGTGCATTATGGTTTGCCAAATTAAAGAAAAACCTCAGCACAATTAAAGACGCGTTGAAGGAAAATTCCAGGTTGTATTTAAAAATGTTCAATGACAATGTGCTTTTAAATAGAAGATTCATGCAGTTACCTATTCGCGCCACTGTTTATTTAGGAAAACAAGAGTTAGCATTTCGAGGGCACAACGAATCTGATTCCTCGGATAATCGAGGGAATTTCAAAGAACTTTTGGACTCTTATATATCAGTGAGCAGTGTGGACATTCAAGAACACTATAAGAAGATATCCCCCATTTTTTCCAATCCAGAACGAATTGATAGACTGTATTTCGGATTACATCGATGAACATGTGGATCGTGAAATAAAAGACAGTGATTTTTTCTCTATTCAAGTCGACGACTCAACGGACATTCTTCAGAAATCTCAGTGCAGCATTATACTTCGATACGTTAATAGTGCGGGAAAGTTAGTTGAGCGGTTTTTGGGCTTCTTTGATGTTAGTATCGACCGAACAGCGGATGCTCTTTTTGATTTGGTGACTAACATATTGAAAAATACGATTTCCGTTCAAAATTAGTAGGACAATGCTACGACGGCGCTAGTGTCATGTCAGGACATATAAATGGTCTCCAATCAAAAATAAAAACCGAAGCTCGACAAGCCATTTTTGTACATTGTGCAGCTCACCGTTTCAATTTAGTGCTTCAGCAGAGTTGCAGTACTATACCACAGTGCGTTATTTTTTTCGCAAACTTTTTTTCATCATTCTACAAAGAGAACTCAAGTAGCTGACACAATAATGAAAAAAAGGGTACCCACATCTGTTTCAACCCGTTGGACATCAAATTCTAAGATAGTGAATGTGATTGATAATGAATGGGACGGTTTAAAAACAGTTTTTACTGAAATTAGAGACGACAAAACTTCGGATCAAAGTTCAATAACTCAAAGTGTGGGCTTCTTAAATCATCTCAATAATTTTGAATTTGCTCTACTCAGTGCTATTTTTAGTGACATTTTCAAAATGACTGATATTCTGTTTGATGTGTTACAGAAACGTTCACTTAACATTAATCGTTGTATAACACAAGTTAGGAATACTCACAAGTCTTTTAAATGGAAAAAGAAATGAGGAAAATTTCCAAAAACTTTTTGATTCAGTCAGTGTAAAAGTGTCAGTACCAACTAATTATCGTGAGGGACGAAAAACTTTAACGACTGAAGAAATCTTTGAAAAATACAAAGTGTTGTATTACGAAATTTTAGATACTATCTCTGGACAAATTGACACACGATTTCAAGACATGGATAAACTTATTTTCGTTACACTCATGGACACAGCAGGGTTTGCAGAGTATGCAAAAACCTTTCCTTTAGAGTCAGTGAATAATTTAAAAGCATTTTTTCCCGACCTATTTCCCGATATATCAAGGCTGAAAAATGAATTAACCTTCATTTATAATGATGAAAATTACCACAAAATTCAATTGGATCGAATGTTGGAACTTTTACACGAGAATAGAGATATCTTCAAGGAAGCTTCCAGATTATTATGCCTGATTGTGACGATTCCCTCGACTAGTGTCTCAGTTGAACGTAGTTTTTCCTGTTTGAAAAGAATCAAGACATTTTAACGAAATTCAATGACAGAAAACAGACTAAGTAATTTGGCGAAAATTTCTATTGAAAAAGGACTTTTGAACGAACTTGTAAGTGTGGAACCATTTTATGAGGACATTATTGAAAGATTTGCAGCTTTAAAAGACCGAAGAATTGACCTTACATTTAAAAAATAGAAACATTATGTGCGGTTGCAGATTTTGCAGTGCCCCTACGTTAGTCGCTGTTTAAGGGCGGGTGAGTAAGCTATTTTTTTTATGTTATTGTTATGTTTTTATAGATTTTTGGATTTGCTGCTTATGATATACCTATTATTTTTCGTGCTGCGCTTCACCTCCTATTTAGACCACGAGCCGCCACTGGTTTAGCATAGCTTATATTTGAAAAAGGCACAGTGTATAAAACAACTGTTATACATACAATATTAAATATAGTATACATTTTTAGAAATTAATCTAAAATCAATTTAAACTTTTCAAATATTTCTCGTATACTAAATCTAAAGCACAATTGGAAATTTTAATAAAATGTATATTTTCGATATAAAATATCCTATCTTTAATAAGAATAAGATAAAGATTTTTAATGGAAAAAAAAATCTCTTTAGAGCGTCGGTGATCGTTTTAAGCTTTTGTGCTAGGTTGGTGTCATCGGTTTGTCGGAAAGACCAAGAAATCAAGGTATTAATAAACTCTTGTAGTTGTGCTGGATGGTCATGGGACCTTGAATTAAGGCATCTATCCGATAAACTGTGTGTTGTAAGCGTCCATTTTGGGACTTGGTTATTAAGACATTTAAGAAGGGGAGTTTTTTTGTCTTCTTCGATTTCTAGGGTGAACTGTATTTTTTGGTGAATGGAATTTAAATGGCTATGGAATTTGGCGAGTTCGTTGGCCACTATTGGTGAAAGAGATTAACTCATTGCTATTCCATCTGTTTGTCGGTATATGTCTCTGTCAAGCGAAGTAAGCGTTGTCTACGTCCTAATCCTAGTACTGATTGGTAATTGTAATTCCCGCTTGGCAACCCTCGAAGTCAAAAAAGGCTTTTTACACACTTCGTGTGTACTGAACTAGTTTACTCTTTACTCAACTAGAGTTTTTCATTTTTGGTCTTGGAACTCTGGTTTTTGCTCCATGGTTCTTTTAATACCTTTGAAACAACGCAAGATCTTTTCAAAATTTGACAAATTTATAAAATTTTTCTCGCAATTGCAAAATTAGCCGGCGTTCTTTGTCAGTACAATGTTTAGTACGACCCATTGTTTTTAAAATGTTTGTATACACAGGCAGCTTGCATTAACAGCGCCAATCAAACAATGAAAACCATTTTTTGATAAAATGCAAATCAAAGTTATCAATATACTTCAACACTATATTTTTTTTACCACATTATCTTTTAAATGACATTCAATCATAGCAATCCAATTTTCTAAATATATTGAATTACACGCTGACTACTTTGAAAGATCTGAAAAATCTGAGGTGGGTACATTTTATTCGTGCACAAATTTTGCCCCTTTCCCTAGTTGCCATTATTTCACCATTTTCCCAGTTTACTCCATTTTTCTCTTAACATTCTGCCAGCATGTATTTATCGGCCTTCCTTTTAATCACTTCCCATATAGTTTTCTTTACCTTATTAATTTCGGTTCACTCTGATCTGTCATTCTTAACCATTTTAAATCTTGTCTTAGTATACTCTCAATGATTGGTTCCAGCATAACTCGTCCATCACCGTTTCGTTTTTAATTGTCTTTTCTTGTGATGCCTTTATCATTGTTTTATTTGTATCACTTGTACGTACTATGGTTTTTGGTTCTGCTATTAATACCCAACTTTTACTACCGTATGTGAGAATTGGTTTGAAGATTGTTTTGTAATCCGTGATTTTTTCATAGATAATATTGATATATAGATACCTCCTTTCTCGTTGTAAATCTATTATTGATTATTATCAATTTGTTTTCTTCATTCTTTCGTTTATTTCCATCTCCTTTTTGTTATTCTAAGATAATTAAATGTATTTACTTGTTCTATAGTTTTATTATCTGTTTTAACAAGCTCAGATTGAACTTGTTCTCATGTTATCATATTTTTCAATTTTCCTATATTTTCACGCCATTTTTAAATTCATCAAGCCATTTTTCAACATCTTTGTAATTGTTGAAGTGTTTCATGAAAAGTGCATGAGACATCGATGGGGCAAGAGTTCCCAGCCAAGTGCAGAAATGGTTTCTCTGACCGCTTTCGCTTTGTGTGATGCGTCGTTGTATTGCTTCTAAATCACTTTTCCCTATCTTGGAGCCCATTCTGATCACTTCGAGCAATGCATGGTTCAAATTGTTCATTTGTTAACGGTAGCGAACGGTATTTTCTATTTCATCTGGTTTCAGAAGCTGATACTACACGACACTCTTCTGATCCTGCCAAATTCACAGCGTTGTCTTCTTTCCAAAACGATTCAGTCTTGCGGTTGATGTTGGGCCAACCCATGATTTGGATTCTCCAAATATATCCATTATTCGTCTCCAGTTACGATCCGATATAAAAAAGTATTTCTTTCATGCCGAGAAAGCAGAACTTCGCACACCATTTGCCTTTCCATCTGTCTGTCGTTCTGCCAATGTGGTAGCCATTTATCTGCCTTCTAGAAAACAGATGGTTTGGCGACCAACATTTAACCTCTCTGCTATTTGTTGTTAAGTTTGCATATCGTCTTCTTCCAATAATGCTTGCAATTTGGCATCTTCAATTTTTTCGGTTGACCTGGTTCTTTCAAGCCCAAATTAACACTTTTAAACCATCTAAACCAACGTTGGGATATTGTCACCGTAAGTTTCCACAATTATACGCTTTCACTCGTATTTCTTTTGATTGAACAGAAAACAGTACGTGCCGCAAGTGATCTTTATTTGGCTCAAATTCGACCTGTTCACCCCACGAAAATTACGCCAACTCGAAATCATTTAAACATCGACGATAATATATTTCAGTAGATTATAATATGTAAACCAGATTGTCTATTCGCGCTTTCTTGAATTTCATTATTAGCATCATATAGCATATAGCACATAGCAAAAAACAAAAGAAACCCTAATCTAATTTCAATATTTCATTCTGAACTTACCTTTGAGTCTCCATATCTAATGTAAAGATATATGAGTATAACGTTGAAAACAGCATTGAAAGCCTAAATAACAATTAAAAGCAAGTATATTTTCAAATCGCTAGCAAACCAACAAATGCAGTCGATAATATAGGTTAAACCTATAAAATAATGACTGAGATCTATAAATTGTTTTATTTGGCCGAGACTCCGGATTGTTCCGAGCCGATATTGGCGATATTGGCTAACCTACTATTGTGAGGTCACATACGTTCGGTTTTTTGGGAACTGTCATCGGCACTAGGTTTAAAAATGTATTTTTAATTTAATATAACATTTTAATTATAAAGAAAAAAAAAGTAAAAATAGTTTTGTTATAAAACTTATATATAGATGATCTTTCCATTTATGATAAAAAAATTGTTCAAAAGCCCAATTATCGTATATGGGCTTATATACTTGGGTAACACGATATCCCTGCAACTATCAGCGTAGGTTTAAATACTTAATTTGTTATGTACCTGACAAAATTGCAGATCGTGCTATTTTTAGAAGAATCAGCGATAGTGCCACTCGACTGTTGGGCGAGATTCTCATATTTATCGCCAATATAACATATATTGGTTTGATCAGCATTGATAGCTAACAGTTTTATTCGACCTTGATGCATGTGTTCAGCTCGCCTAGGATACCTTACCATAAGAAAACAGATTGTCGAATGTCGATTCATGCCTTACAAAGTTATTGAGTGGTAAACTAATCGTGGTGGGTCTACTATTTTTTGTATCAAATTTAAGTAGACTTTATTGATATTTTTATCCTTACATAAGGCCGTTATCCTTTCATAATAGTATACACAAAAATTACAAAATTAGTCGCAATAATATGGATTTTCCTTAGGGTTGTATTTGTTTGTGCTCCGGATATATTTATATAAGATTATTATCGAATATTCATATTTGTCTGCTTAACCAACGTCTAGGCACGTTTACGTCGATAAAATTTATACCTTTGCACTAAATACAATTACTAACTAAAAAAAGTTTCATTATTTAGGAACAGATTGGGCTGCAATTCAATTAAGAGGAAACGTCGATGTATCCAACATCCAGACGGATTATAATTAGGACGGGAGTAACTAGATCAGTCGGATTTTGATTTGGTCGTTTTTCGTCTACGAGATGATTCAATTTAAAAGTCTTCTATAGCAAAGAAAAAAATGGAGGCAAACGAAAATCGATGAAAAGGAATCGATAGACTGAAGATACATTTATGCGATGTTTGGACAGTCTTTGTACAAATATTTTGGTACTGTAATTTTAGTAAGTGATTGAACGGGAATATAAAATAAAGAACTATACAATAAGAATGCCAGAACTTTGAAACGTGATAGCGGCAACACTGTTGTAAATGCCAGTTAGAGACTGTTGTGTTCAGTACATTGTGTCAATTGACCATGGAAAGATATCTGATTCAACAGCGTGTAAAAATTAGAAATTGGAAGGCTACCTCTTTCGCTGAAGCGCACTTCTGCACTTCTCTTCTTCTTTCATCCTCAAAAAGCTACTGTTTGGTGTGTTTTTTGGGCTGAAGAGTGATATGATCATATTTTTTTATGACGATGATAGAAATCATGTTACTGTTAATAGTGAACGCTATAGGAAAATGCTAATAGACTATCTTTAGTCTTAACTGATCAATGGATATAAATAACTTTTTATTTTTTCAACTAGACGGTGCGACTTGTCACATATATCGCCAAACAATCGATTTATTAAAAGAAAAGTGTCCGGGTCGTGTTATTTCGCGAAATGGCAATCTCAACTGGCCACCAAAATCATGCGATCTCACGTCCTGGAATTATGTTAAATCTCTGGAATTATGTTAAATTGCAAGTAGCAATTTTATCGTATCCTATCAATATCATTTGGTCATCTATATTAAAGCTCGCACATTTTTTTTCATTTTGATTGAAAATACAAATTAAAGCGTCTAGCAAAAATAACAAATTAAATTTAGAGTGCGCTAAAATTAACACAACGCCAATGAATTTGGGTTGGTAAAATATCCACCTTTCTATTTGGAAATTCCGATAGTAAACGTTAACTTTTATAACTGAAAATGAGGAGATTTTATATTTTTACAGTATATTAAATATCTGTCGTAAAATTTAAATCGTTTTTGGGCGGAATGCCAAGCACCGTTGTCACATTATCTCTCATGCATAATGGATACGATGGACAAATAGGATAAGAACACATAAACAAAGAACTGAATACAATCTGACATAATTTAGTTATATATACTACAATGATCAAAGAAGTATGGTGACATTTTAAATAAGACATGAATTATTTACTTATTCATACAAATTTATTGTTTCTTTCAAAGTATCCCCTCTCTCTGCAATATAAGCAAACAAGTCATTAGATTCGGGATTCCTCAACTTATAATTTACTTGTATGTCTGTGTGAAGGCGATATAATATATCTAGATTATATGTCACCATAATTGTTCAGCTCTTAAAGAAGACTTGAAGTAGAGTAACTAAGGAATGCCAGAACTAAGAGCAAATTTATTTTAGATGATTTAAAAAGAAATGCGAAACAAACATAATTCTAGTATGGGGATTAAATAATTAATTGTATCAATTGAGTTAATTAAAGAGTAATTACATATATAGAGCGATTTTTTTTGTACGTCCGAACTTTAAATTCAAATATAACAATAACCAAATTAGATGTCTTGCAACTATTTATTTTATGTGAAGTAACGTTCAATAGCATTAATGTTTAAAAACAATTTCAAACAAATGCCCGCCGCGGCTACTTCTGACAAGGCGGATTCTGTCAATCCAATTTCCGACAACTTTTTCAAGTTATTGAAATCTTATATCCGCAATTGTCTGAGTTATCTTGGCTTATCTTGACCCCCCCGTCTTATATTTTTATATGACAGGGGGGGGGGGAGGAGTATAATAGGTTTTTTGTGAATAAACATTTATTTCAAATTATTTATAAAATGTATTACAGAAACAAATATAAATAAACTATGTAATTGATTGCATAACATTTTAAATAAATACTTAAATGTTCATATATAATATAAAGTAGATGAAAAATAACAAAAAAACTTAAACTAGTTACTTATATAAATAAATGTAATATAATTATATAACATTTTAAATAAATATTTCTATAATATAAAAAAAGAAATTAAAATTTCACTCTGCATGCTTTACACTCATAGATATAATAGCTAAGTTTGTACATCTCTCATTTGTCATCGATGATCTTAAATATGATTTAATTAGTTTTAGTTTTGAGAAACTGCGTTTTGAGATACGCATCCTGTATTTGATATGTGTGTGTCAATTGTAGCAAGTCCAATGAAGAAGCATTTATAATATCTTTGTCATATAATGCGATTGTATTTTAAAACTATCGGTTTCGGCACAAAATTCCGTTGGATCCAAATCTTGGTAATATTTATTTGATAATTAATTGCATATTTATTTAAACTCTCTGTTGATATATTTTTTAAGCTTCTGCATGTTATTATCAAGATTTGGATACACGGCAGGATCTTCATATTTAAATTGTATTTGTTCATTATTATCCTCACCCTCTTCGTTATCTTCTGTATTTTTATTTGTTTCAACTTCAACAATAAAAAAAATATTTCAAGGTTAAAACGGCACCTTTATTGTTCGCCGCTTTTATCGTTCGAAGAACTTTTAATTCAGCTGAATGACGTATTGGACTAGTCGGCCAGAGATATTTTCAAATTTGACTACACGGTCTTTCAGGTTTCGATTGATGAAGAATGCAATTCCACCACATCGTCCATTCCCCATACCTCAGGTGTACAGTACGTGACGAGTTGATTTTAGTTTGATTAATTTTTCGCCCTTTCTTTGTGTTTCACATAGCCCGATAATATCCCAATGTATGCTGTCAAGTTCGATCAATAGTTCTTGCAGTAGGGCTTCCGTTTTCGTTGGCCATATATTAAGCGTAGCAATATCAAAAGTCCAATGGTACCCTGATTTAACCCGGTGATTCTTAGCACCCTTTGCCTTTGGATAGGTCTTTCCGCTGCTGTAAGTAGCTGCTCTTTGGCATCTGGGAACGAGGGCCGTGTTTGAAGCTGTACTGCCATGTTGAAATGCCATGATGACGGCATGGACTGTAATTTGCCACATTGGTCCAATGCGGGTTGGCTGATTTTTGGATCGTATTAGTCTGAGGCCTCCGCCTTGACCTGTCCACCAGGGGTGACCATCCCAGGAATTTACTTTATCTGCTTTTAAGTAATTCTCTCTCAGTGCAAAACACTTATTCCAACATCTTTTATAGTCTACTCCTGGTATTTCCTTCAAAGCGGCCAGCGGACTATCTTAAATGGTTTCTTTCTGTGGACTCAAAACGAAGTCTAAGTCATTTCTTTAATCGAAGGAACAAGAAGAAGGAACAAGAAACCTTTAGTCACACCATGCCATATCTGATGCAAATGGTGTTTGTGGAACGGTTTATTCGATTTTTGACAAAAAATTGTTTTAAAAAATCGCGCGCTTTACTTATCGATAGAATTTATTAGATAGTTAAAATGACTATCATTTTCATCTACCGATTTCATATCATCTCGCTTGTTAAATTTGAATTTATACCCTCTTTTGTAATTGTTAAAAATTTGTATCGGCGATTTTATTAAATGGATAGGTTTATCGCGCAAAGAATTTGCATTAAATTTTATCTAAAAAGTGAAATTTGTTGTGCTGATGTTGTGTATTCAAAATGTTATAAAAGGGTTACAACTATGAAACCCAACCAGTAAAGAAAACATTTTAGACAAATTAGAGACATTGTAAATATTAGTGGAATATTATTTGAATTAATTCGATCAGTTTTGAGGAACAATTTAGGCTTGCTAGGTGACTGATTTGTTTTCAAAAAAAACGTCATATTGAAGTTGTTGTTACATGACGACGTTCTGAAATACATAATTCGTGATGATCAGAAAGGGATCTATGCTTATAATCCAGAAACAACTAAACAATCAATCGCGTGAATCAACTAAATCCGAAGAAAGCACATCAAAGCCGGTCAAAAATCAAAGTTGCGTTAACTGCTTTCTTCAATTACTGTGGTATTTGTTACTGTGGTACTTTGGGTTTTATTTAAAATGTCATATAACAAAGTTTTCTTATATCTCGGAAAAAGTAAACCGAGGACTTTTAACTTTTAGTAAAATGTCTGCTGTTCTATTTTGATATTTCATCAGTGGGCGTTACCCTTCGTAACGGAAAATCCGCCTTGACAAAGAACGTGGATATTCGATCAGATTACGGTGTAACGTTGTCGCCAGATTGTCTATTCAGGATCGAGGATAGAGATAGAGCGTTAAACTTTAAATCGTCCGTGGGTCGTATGCCTAGTAATGTGTGTCACTTAATCTTTCCAACAGAGTAGTTAGAATGTGAGAAAAAGGCAATACTAGAGAACCCCTGCCTTAATTTATATAATGCAATAGAATTCTAAAGATAAAGCAGTATTACAAAATGTTATCATTTGTCTCAGGGAGAATATGTTTTTAATATATACATTATATTGTTTTAAAAAAGTTCTTTTTTAAAAATGGTATGAACATATTGTCTCAGACTTAAATCAATATAGGGTGATTTTTTAGTGTGTCCGAACTTCCGATACTGTGACTTTGCGTAGCCTCTCGTGAAAATTATTCGGTATAGCCTGGAAAATAATTATGGAACGTTTAACATCAGAACAACGTTTGTAAAATGTCGAAATTTATCAAAATCAGTGTTCTGTGTGCCCCACTTATAGAACACTTCGTGAATTTTATGTTACCCATAATCGCCCAACCGAGCAATGTATTCGCCGAATTATCGGACAAATTCCGAACGCATTTAACGCTGCTCGTTATTAAAACAAAAACAAGACAAAAGCTGTACGTTCCGAAGAAAATCTCGCAGCTGCTGCTGGCATTGTTGATGAATATCGAAATTCATTAATTTGTCACCGTTTGTGGGAAGTTGAGGTGTGTTATTCGACTACGTGGAAAATTTTGCGTAAAGATCTTGTTTTGGTGTTTTGCAACATCGAGCTTGCCCAAGAACAAAAATAGTATTTCGAAGAGCGGACTTGGTAATTATCCACCAAAGTCGCGTGATTTAACGCCTTTAGATTATTTTCTTTGGTGTTATGATAAATCTTTAATTATGCTGATAAACCAGCAACTATTAATATCTTCGACGCCAACATAACTCGTAACAATTGCAGACATAAGACTCCCAATTGCTTGAAAAGGTGGTCGAAATTAGATTGACAGAATGCAGTTTGTCAGAAGTAGCCACCGCGGACATTTGATCGAAATTGTTTTCAAATATCAATTACGTTGAATGTTATTTTACATAAAATAAATTGTTTCAAGACATCTCATTGGTTGTTTTATTTAAATTTTAAGTTAGGGAGCACTAAAAACTCATCCTATATATCTTTTAAGTCCAAGCTGTTCCCCAACATTTTTAGAGCTGCCGTTATCAAAAAGCTTTAATGGAAAGGTTTTGAAAAAAAATTGACATTAGAAAAGTAACCACTCCTTTTTTTATTATTTTCATTTGCATACAAATTTTGTCGTATTATCGTTTACTATTATATTGATACAAAAAATGTTCGGTATATTTTTACATATATTTGATATTGACATTACACATCTCAAATATGGTTTCACACAATGGAATGGAAAAAATTAGCATATATTATAGATATATTTTACACTTTTATTTCAACTAAAGCCAAAACACTATCGAAACGTATTAAAATATATCCCATCTACATAGGAATGATATCTTAATTGATACATGTCGGGTTTGGTACATTCCGTTTTTTAATTTTCGATATTAGAATGCAAAGAACGCTGATCAAACAATAGATATTGATTCAAGCGTTTTTAAAAACGTCGTACATCTGGTCAAAACGGAAGATTGCCATAGCACTTAAAATATCTTAGATAAACTTTGAAAATCATTTGTTCGTACTGAGTTTCTCAACTTATTGATTGAGTGCCATAAAAATTAACCTGACTATATTGATCATTCTTAAGAAACGACCAAGGTTTCAAGTATTCACGTGAGTTAACAAATTAATCCTCTAGGATCGTGTAGTGCGTAATAAATCATGTGAAGAAGCAGCAAATCGTTGTTGAGATAATGAACGTATCGAACGTCCTACATGCAGATTTGGTCATGGGTACCGCGTTTGCTAATAACTGACTAAAACAAAATCAAGTGATCTTAGTGGTGTTTAGACGTGTATAGGTGCACTCCTAAATAGTTTCTCTGGCGATTCAGGACTATTGATGAAACTTGAATTCATCACGAGATACCAGAGACGCAAAAAAGTAATAAATAAGTTTTACCCGGTGGAAATATCAAGGTGCTGTTTTCTGCGGTTTGCAAGGCATTCTCTTCATCGACTATTTGTAATACGGAAAGGCGATCACAGGAGAATAGTATGCTGCAACTTTCACTAGGAGTTAATTAACTGTTGCAACAACGAAATTGATCAATTTAATATTTGGTCAACTAAATTGACATCTCAAATGAAGAGATCGGCACCGAAGCCGAATTCGACATGTGTTTTTTGGAAGGTATAAGAAAGTTGGGAAATCGTTTGACGCAGTATATAGAGCAAAAAGTCAGCAGAAAAATAAATCGATTTTTGATCGAAAAAATCATTTAAAAGTATCTGATTTTCCACTCTTCCCATTATATTATAAAGTGCTTCCGTCAGCCCAGACGATTAGTTCAAATACTGTTTCCAGTTAACGAAATTGATTCAAGCTGTATGTATTAAATGCTAAGAATTGGTGAATCGGACAGAAATAATTTTTCGCTTTAAAATTAAACTATACGACATAAACCAAAGTTGTCATCTTGGCTGGAACGTTTCGATTATCCCTTATTTCATTCGTTGCAACATTGGATAAAAGATGAAACCACAGATTGGTGGTTTCACCGAACATTCCTCTGACAAAGTTGCAATTTCTTTGCAAATGATAACTTTCAGCTGGTCTACTACAGGAGGATTTTAAACATGGGCTTTCGATTTGTTTCGATTTGATGTAACCCTAGAAAAATGAATAGCAGATAGACAATTTTTAGCATGTTCAATGCCCTACTTTCGAAACACCTCACCAAACTTTAACCTTAAAATTATGGACAGGTGTCTCCTGTAATTATAATGGGTTTCCTGCTATCCAAAATCCACGTTTTTGCTTATTGACTTTACCATCCAAATGAAAATGTGTCTTATATTATTTTCGTAACTTATTGAGTTGTGTGAAACAACTCAATTAATTGTACTGCGCTACCATCAGGGAGCGCCTCATCACACATTACCTTGAACTCTCAAAGAAAAAAAAACGTTAAACAGAAATAACGGAATCGTTATTTATTTCATCTTTAAACTGTTTCATCGTCATTCAACAAGCGGTGTGCAGTGGTCTAACTGTTACCCATTTCAAAAACATGAGTTCCTTTTGTCCCACCCTGTAGTTCACTATTTATATTCTCAATAAAAAAATTGCTCAGAGGAACTTCTCTTTTAGTACGAATCGAGAATGTAGAAATAATGGAGAATTATTGATACAAGTGAGATCTGCTTTTGCAATTTTATTGTACCCGACAATCTGTCTCAGTTACTCGAGTAATTCTATACTCGTCGGAAATACAAACAAAAACGTTTATCTAAAGAAACCAGGCAACACAATTAAATTATGGGACGGTAAAAATCGACGCCATCTTATTTAATGCAAAATGTCTCTTTCTCTATATGGAAATTTCTTCAGTAAACCTTATCGTTAATAACTAAAATTTCACCTTGACAAGAAACGTGGATGTTCGATCAGATTATGGTTTGACGTTGTCATTAAACTGTCTCTCCAGTGAAATGTCGGCGGTTTTAAATTTTTAAAATCGATTAGAAAGGCGTCACAAAGTTTTAATCATTCGTGGGCTGTGTGCCGAGCGATGAGTCACTTATCTTGCCTAAACAATAGGCACAATGAGATAGAAACAGGATGAAAGACTCCCCGTGCCTTAATTAAAATATTTCTTTAGAATTTTGGCGAAAAAATGGTTTGAATTTGATGAATATTTTAATTTTTTTTTGGACGAGACAATTCTTTGTTCAAAAATATACGGTATGTCCGATAGAAAAGTTCACCGGTTAGATTTAGATGTAACCAACATTTATGAAAAATTTTGTTACTCAATAATCAAAAAAACGGTACCATCTCTTCTTTATTCGCAATGACAGACAATGTTGCTGTGCTTTTAAGGATTGATCGTAGATAAAAGCTTAACTCTTGTTTTAATATAAGTTAAAATGCCACAGAAACAATAAAAATTTGAAAGGTTGCAAAATAATTCAGTTATTGTTTCATTGACCTGTTAAGGTTTTATTTGAAAATTAAATGTAATATTTTTATAGCCATTTATTCTATACGTTTTAGTATTCATTTGGTTTGTAGTGTTTAATTTTAGTTAGTTATTTTTTAGAGGCATTTTTGTAACTAAACTTTGTATCGGTTTAATCTGTCGAGATCTGCTCAGTCTATTAATATTTGATTTATGAATATAGGAAAATAATATTCATTTTATCCAAAACCTTGTTGTAATTTTGTGTAAACATAATTTGCAAATATATGATTCCTAACCTCTATAAAATGAAACAATATCTCCATGCTTTTGGTTGCAATAATTCTACTATTTCCATTTCTGCAATAACTGGATTTGTTATCGCTAAGACTAAAATACTATCACTGAGTTATATAATGAAGTCTCATATATTGGAAATATTCATATTGGTAAAGCAACGGTAAATTCAAGCTTTATTTTTAATTATAAAATATTTATGTCTGTTTGATTGCCCAACGTCTAGACACATTTACAACGTGAACACTTGTACCGTTTTAATAGTTCTATTGCTGGATCAAAAGACTTTCAATATTCAGGAGTGTATTGGGTTACCATTTAATTAAGGCAAAATGTCGGTTTATCTACTACCCAGACGGACATTTATTAGGACGGGAATGATTCCAGATACACCAGCCGAATTTCTGATTGTTTGCTTTTTGTTCGCAATGTTGCTCAATTTAATAAGCTTTCTTATCTAGTCATCTAAAAATATTAACTTCTCCACAAAACTTTTTCGGCTTTCACAAATACATGACTTTAGTTGGATGTTTATATAAAGGGTCTACCAATAAGAATGATGGAACTTCAAAATTAAATGGAACACATATTTTTTGCTCAAATTCGGTTCCGTATACTTTATTTAAGAGATTTAGACATACAATTTATTTGAACAAGATTTCAGCCAAATGTCCACCACTGCTTTTTTTGCAAACACAGATTCGCTCGCGCCAATTTTTGATGATCACATTTTTAAAGGAATAAAGATCGATGACTCTTCCATGCCAAAATCCACACCAAAATGTGATGTTTTACGGATGCAAAGGACTTTCATGTATCACGTGTTGATTAGATTCACACCAATATCAACAATTTTGTTTATTGACAAAGCCATTGACCCAGAAATGAGCCTCATCGGAGAAGATGATTTTGCGACGAAATTCGTTGTCGGCTTCCATCATTTCGAGGGTCCAATCGGCAAAATTAATGACGAATATGATAGTTGGTTGGCTTTAATTATTGTGCTAGTACCATCTTAAACGGATGCAAGCCTAAGTCCAACCTCAAAATTCACCATGGTGTCTTTGGCGAGAGGCCTAACTCTTGCGAGCAACTGAGACGTTGTCATTTTCGGCTATACTTATTTGAACGGCGGCAATATTCATAACACTTCTGGCTTTTTTTGTCGTACAGGCCTTACACTATCCTGGAGAGTAAAGTCACCTTCAAATTTTCTAATAACTCAATCAATAGCCTCTTCAGAAAGACCACCACGACGAATATCAAGATGGGTCTGAATTCCTCGTTGAGTAGCACGAGAGGATCGCGAATTTGCGTAATGAAACTGGACAATTTCCACGCGTTCTTCTAACGTGATACGAACCATGATTTAATTGCAAACCTTTCAGAAAAAAACTGACAAGACATGTCAAAAATCGGTAAACAAATATGGTCACCATGAGCTGTCAAAGTTCCATCATTCCTAATACTAGACCCTTTATGTATACATATTCAAATGCCCAAATTGCATTTTTGATGTTATAGTAACCATTTGGTAAAAATATTGTGTTTGTCGTCATTTCAACATTTATATTCAAAGTGAGCATTTTTCACCATATTAAACTTTTTTATTTCCGTAGGAAAAAGCAAGCGATTTGCGTACACTAAAGGTATTTGTTGTGTATGATGATAATGACTAACAAAATGTACATATAAGAGTTATTTCACTCTAGTCAACCACGAGATTGACGAGAAACTGGGTCAGATTATTATATCGTTGGAAACAATTATACAAGGTGTATAATTATTATAAACAAAAAAAATAAAGTAATCAGACTGGTGGCATAACGTTCTGTCTGTCAATACTGTTGGCCTCCCCTATGGAGGGAAGAAACGCCAACATCTGATGAGATTTTATTATGAATGTGAACTACCTAGAGTTACTTGATGCTCCGTAGCATGTTTTTTTTGTGAACTGAATTTTTCTATTTTTCTAGTGCATTTTGTAAATCAGTGACAAGAAAACACTGCATTATCAAGTTTTGTTTCAAAATTGAGCACAAGGCGATGGAAACTTTCGTAAAACTTCAACAGGCGTTTACATTTAGTGTTTTATCCAGGACCCAGGTTTTTCAGGCGGTTTAAGATTTCAACGCTTTCAACAGCAAGAAGTGATAAAAATGTCCATGGAATCCAGGATCTTGTACTAACTAATCGTCAATTGACGGTCAGAATGATCGGGAAAAGTGCCAGAAAATGTCATACGGTGACATCTGGCTATCTTGCTGGCCGAGGAATGGTCCCATATCTGGAAATGATGAATATAAGGTTAAAAATATAATGATCAATAATGCCAAAAAATGATATTACACATTTTCACCAATGCCATTCAAATGAGCAGATAATTGACTATAAAAGCTAACGTCTTTTTGATCTTTTAATTTATGCACTATTTGGATTTTGTACAAGTGAAACTTCAAACCTTGATGAAAAACGTTTCGTAACCTCTCATCCGAAATGTTTAATGAAGCGGCATGATAATTAACAGAATATCGCGGATTATGTCAGTCAGCGGCTCTGAGTGACTCCTTCATTATAATAGTTTCGATTGATTGCGCAGTTGGCTCTTGGTGAAACATAGTAACAATGATGATGATTAAAACATTTATGTATAACCTATATATAGTTTATATATATATATATATATATATATATATATATATATATATATATATATATATGTGTGTATATATATATATATATATATATATATATATATATATATATATATATATATATATATATATATATATATATGTATATATATATATATATATATATATATATATATATATATATATATATATATATATATATATATATATATATATATATATATATATATATATATAACTCTTTGAGAACGGTTGCGAGGCCGAAACAGGGAATATCTTGAATATATTGTGAAACAAATACCAAGTGTTTTAATCATTATCATCATTCATTATAGTACTTTATCTGCCTGGAGGCTTTCGAATGCAGAACCAGTTTTATATCAAATATTATTAAATTGGCTACAAAATAACTGTTGAGCTGTCATAATATAATCATTATTTTTGTAATATGCTTTAAAGGCTTATGATTACTGCGAATACAGTGCAAATAATTGTTTTGCCTTCTACTTGAGAGATGTGGACTGGATTTGATATTCATTCAGATCGCTTTTTTTTTGTCGTTAGTTCAATATTTATGCATAATTGTTGGCATGTATACATATGCTTTTATATGTAATCATATTTGTTTTATTTGTTATTTCATGAAAAACCTTTTATTATTTGAAATTCTTGTATTTAAAATTTCAAGGAACAATTTTCCTGTTTTGTCGACTCGGCAATTTTTACGTTTCGTTTGCTTTTACTTTTTAACGCTAAATCTTCGATTTTTTTCCTGTGTTTTGCAATATTTTTTACTTCCGGTTTTGTATTTTTTATTTAAATTTTTCAGTCATTAAATAAAGTCGTTCCTTTGTTCATAAATAAGGAAACAATATAAAAAATAAATGATGTATAAGTTTAATATTTTTTCCGCAATAAATGTTAAATTTCTAAAATATTATATTGCTTAATTAAAAACCGAATATTCATAAAAGCTTGTGCTTTTCAAAAATAATGTCTCCTATTTTAGATTACCCGTGACCTTAAAAATATCTATTATCAATATAAACGTTAATTATTAACTTCTACTTCAGAATAATGCTGGATAGGTGAAGAGTTGAGTTGAGAAGTAGCTGGACATGTGAGATCGCTTTTTAATATCGTTGTTCCTAACAATTCATCTCAATTACTCGAGTAACATAATACGTATCTGAAACACAAACAGGTAATTGAAGAAGTAAATCAACAAAATCATTTTAACAAAAATAAAACAACATGTTTTGATTTTCAATTTAGATACTTAACAAGACATCCCATTCCTGGAGAAAAAAACTTTATAAGGTTGATAAAATGTTGAACAAAACATTCGTATCCTTTCTTTCGGATCTTGTCTCATTTATTTCGAATTCTCCTTCCATCTACTGATTTTTATTACCTCTACATCTTCTGTTTCTATCTTTTCCTTGTTTTGGACTGCCCGTTTCTCCTTTTTCCACTCCACTTATTGAATTTATCATTACCAGTTTGCGTATTTATATTTCTCATCATCTATGTTCTGTTCATCTTAGTCTTTGAGCTATTATAGCTGCCAATATACTTGTTTATATATCTATTATAGTATCTTCAATCCTTTCTCCAAATATTTGTTGTGTTCTTTCCGTTGTCATACTTTAAACTGTATCTGTTCTATATTATTTAATATCTCTGTTTCAGAAGCATATGTTTGCGCACTGGTCTTAAAACTGTTATGGTTGGATAGCCTATATTCTGAGTATAATCTTGTTTTTGCTTTTCTGGAAATACTATGTGTTAATAGTGAATATTCTTTTTAGTGCATTTATATATTTATTCCTAGCCTGGCTTGTATTTCAATATTTGCGTCTGGTTTTATGGTAAATATAACCTTTAGATACTCGAAACAGTCCATCTCCTCCAACTAATAATGTATACCCCTTCCTATTATTATTATCAGATAATTATAAATGGTAACTGCATAAGTTAAAAAAAAACATTTTATTGTATTTAATATTTGAAACAAACTTCTTGTGAAAATATCCTATATTAATGATTTCATCCTAGACATTGTCACTACATCCGAATTGACACTGAAACCCTGTGTAAAAGCTATATCTGCAATAGTCCTGCTTTGAGTCAGTTGATTAATATTCTCCTTTTCTCATTGAATAGTTTTTTCTTTCGCGTTTTTTAGGCCATCTCCTCAAAATGAAACTTTCAAACTGATATCGGACTAGAACTTCCAAAATCACTAATGGTAGACACATTTAGTGAAGCCTATATACCATATACATTATATAATTCATATTATTCTTCAGCTATCTTTATGTTTTTCTAGGAGATAAAATAAGACATATACAATTTTTAATACCTGATTTTTTACAACAGTTAATTCAATAATTTCAACCAATCTTTAGCTCAATTATCTTGCTAACATACTTATATTTTATATTTAATGTAGACCTCATTGGTTTACTTTAAAAATGTTATTCCTATAGTTTCAGAGTTCAAATTATACAATTATGGGTTCACAAAGGCCTCGTTATTCGCAACCCGATCCACTAACCACTAAATTAACTGAAAACGTCACAGAATCTCCTGCCTGGACGAGCATTAATTAGAGTGGGAGTAAGTCCAGGTGCATACGGGTATCTCTTCGGCCAACTAATGCGTCTTTATGTCTCCACGAACCGAATAAAGATAAGGATGAATATACATTAGGGGTCTGCGATAATGTTAATAGCATTTTATTGTTGGAAAAAGGATTGTAGATAGAATTATAGGAAGTTTGTAGGAAAAAATTTCTTTCAAAAATGAAGTTTATTTTCTGGATTAAATTATCTTTACAAAAAAGGATTTTTCTGTATTGGTACAGTGAACAACAATAAACAAATCGCGTAAGATCTGTTATATGTGACGAATTCAAAAATATATTTTCCAAATAAGTACCAATTTAATATTCTTATAAAAACCGAATTTTTAATAAAATGTTATGTAACGTGGGTTAGAAACCATCTACAACGGCTACTTGCTATAGTAACCTCAGTGATTAATCACTCTCCTCATATACTAAATTCTTGTTTTATGCCTAACATTAAGTATCTCAAGAAGCCTACTCAATGGCAAGTGACCAAATTAGAAAGCCCTTGACAAGGCATTTTACCTCACCCAGGCTGGTCACTAATGTGACTCAAGTGCGATTCCTTGTCAGATTTTAAACTCATGCCTATTTAAATATCGTATATAGGCCTGGTTTTTTCTCGGAAAGTCTTATTTGGACCTGAAGTTCAGACCAAAAATCGTATGTTGATATATTCCTATATGGTTCACTACTAACAGTAATACGATCAGCCCAAAAACTCCACCAAACAGTGATTTTTTTAGAAAGAAAAGGTAACTCCTGAATCACTTGAGGATTTTCACCAGCCCGCCTGCAGATATGATTTTTCATAAACCCATTAAACCGTTTGTGCGTTTCGACGGAAAGATTTTTTTTCCAAAGTGGGGATCGTCTTTCAACTTTTTATGCAATATGGAATCGTGCCGTTGTACAGTGTTGCCGCTATTGGGCTTCAAAGTTTTGACACTCTTACTGGAAAACTCTTTATATATTACACTGCTACCTCTCATCTTACCACACTAATTTAATATGATTTTATGAATAGGAATATTATGTAAGTTTCTTTGTAACTTAAAGCTTTGTGAAATTTAATATTTTAATTTATAAATGGTAAACCCAGTGCTTTCTTAACTTTTGGCTTTATATCACAGACACCATTACGTTTAGTGGATGTTTCAACCTTTTCACAAGGCAGCCAGAATGAATTATTTCTGCCGGACATCTTCACACAAATGAACTTTCATCCTGAAAAACTTGATTGTGCATAATAAATTATATTTACTTAATTCCACTCTTCAATAGTTATATTTATAAACGGTGTTACAATAACTGCACAAGAATGAGAATTTTGAATAAAACATGGTTTTCTGCAGCAAAGTATTTAAATATTTATTGATTTAGACATTTGGAAATTATGTACGGAACAAAACATTGTTTGGAACATCAAGGCTTTGGTAACTCTTCTGGTGAAATTTTCAATAACACTTTTGTATAAATCCGACGGTATTTCATTGATATAGCGTTTAATTTCGGCCTTCAGTGCTTGGGTGGTCGTGGGCTTATTGGCGTAAACCTGAGACTTCAGAAAACCCCACAAAAAAAGTCCGTAGGTGTTAAATCGCAAGATCATGGCGGCCAATTGTAGTCACCAAAACGGGAGATGACGCAACCAGGAAAAGACTCGTGCAAAACCATCAATGGTTGACAGACGGCCTTCAAGAGCATTATCTTCCAATTAGGAGACAAAGAACTGGGTGATCGTGTCACGATAATGTTCACCATTTATCATTAATGCATTACCTGCTTCGTTTTCGAGGAGAAATGGTCCAATGATTTCTCCACACCACAATGCACATCAAACAGTGTCACGTTGGTGATACATTTGTTTTTCATAAATTATTTGTGTATTTTCTGAGCCCCAAATACGGCAATTAACGAGGCAATCGAGGTGATTTTGATGATTTTGTCCACAAAATCGGCGTTCACTTGTCCAATAATCCAATTGGTGAATTCTATTCGCTGCGCGTGATCTGTTGGCAGAAGTTGTTGAGTCAATTGGACTTTGTTAACATGGAGATGCAAATCTTTAGTGAGAATATGGCAATGAGTGGCTGTTGAAATGTCCAATTCTTGTGCACGATGACGAATTGAGGACCCTGAACACTGAACTCGTGATGTTTTGTTCTGAACGACCACTACAAGCTGTTATCGTGTGCTTCACATCAATAACTGAACTAGTACGTTCGAATTTTTCGATTATTCTTTTCAGCTGATAAATTTGGAACATTATTTCTACCAAAATTCGGACGCACTTGACAAATCGTAGCAATCAAACTTTCACCATTTTGATCGAACCCCCTTTATGTACTCGAGCCCATTTCAGTTCGCTTTTTCTTCATTTTTTCAGCCAAATGTGACTTTTTTGTTGGCTAATGGCCAGTTAAGTTTTCTTTGGCCCACAGCTTTGATCTCTTCATCGTTAATTAAAGTAGTAAGAAGACCGACACTTTTCTTTCTAATTTCAAGGCATAATTTTACGGGTTTTCACGAAATGTAGTGATCCGTTTTCTTCCCCTTTTCCAAATAGATTATTTCCAAGGACAGTTTTTGGTCAATCGACGCTATTTGTTTTTGGGAATGGGCTATATTTTGTAATAGCTTTTTAATCTTATACGTTCTCTTGGAGAAATATCTGAACCTTTTCTCATTTTGGAAAAAACAACATTAAAATGATAAAGACTGCCGATCAATATTTGAATTTCCAAAATTATAAAAGTTATAGAATGATAAAGTCAAATTTACAGTCAAAACTTATAAAACTTTATTTTTAAAATTTAGTTACCGACCTTAAACATGTGCTGCAAATTTTATAAACTAATTCTATTCCATTTTTCTCCCATTTTTTATTGTGTTTGCAAGATAAGTGACACCTTTCTCGATGGTTGAAAACTTTCCTACGACACTTACCTAATCGACTTTAAAAATGTAAAATCACCTCACTTTTCTAGGATAAACGGTATGACGACAATCTTGTATCGTAATCTGACCGAATGTCTACGTTCTTTGTAGAGATGAATTTTCAGTTACTTAAAGTAACGTTAGTTGGCGAAATTTCCAAATAGAAAAGGAAATATTTTACGACGATTTAAACGATGTTATTTTATTTTGGTCGTTCTTTAACTTGATTTGGTTGTTTTGTTTTTTTAACTAAAGTTTTTTGTTTTCGAACAACGAATCATTGTCGTGGCCTCGAAAAGAAATTGCATCAGTTACGCTTTGAAAGATCAATCCAAAGTAATGGACAACTCTTGTATTCCAGCGGTAATTGGAAAAGCGGAGTGCAATAAATATATAAAGCTAAAGTTTTGATATAATACTATGATTAAAAAATAAGATGATTTTTACTTTAAAAATGTGTGTGCTTTACTTATCCATACAACCATTTTTATTTTAACTTGGTATAACTGTCCTTAACATATAACAGAAGTATCATATCATTTCACTTGTTCAGATAGAAACTATAGGGTATTTGGTAATAGTTTAAAAATGTTTGTCGTCGATTTTTTGAAATGGATAAATTTATCGAACCAAGAATGTGCATTAAATGTTGTCTAAAAAACGACACTTTTTTGTTCTGATGCATTAAAAATCAGTGGCGGCTCGTAAGAGAGGGCGTTGGGGTACCTCCCTTTCAGGATTTATCACAGTAAACAATTTTTCAGAGCAAAACATCATATTTTTTTCTGTTCAGTTTCTTTTCTTTAACTCATTTTCCTGCTTCACCTCCTGTATAGCATTTCAATAGCATGAAAAATTAAAAGGAGGACGCCTTCCCACTTTAAAAACCCACGAGCCGCCACTGTTAAAAATGTTAAGAAAGTGTTATGGGGATGAAGATATATAATGGTAGAGAAGCAATTGAAGATGAACCTTGTTCAGGAAGACCTTCCACGTCAAGCAATGAACAAAACATTACATTACATCAATGACCAACAAAATTCATTGTTTTTGCATTACGATAACATACCTCAATAACCATTTGTTATTTTTTTGCTAAAAATCAAACAAACACCAATTCATAAGTCATATTGACGAAGCAATTTTTGTGGGCAGTATGTTGAGCCCATAGAAGCCATCAATGGAGTATGCTGCCCGCTGTTTGTTGTTGTTGACAAGGCTTTTTTTAAGTTACCTTACTTTTTGATCCTAGTAGTACAATTAGAAAAATATAAACATTTAAGATCTTATATGATGGTAGTTTATGATCTATTATTCTTTTACTTTGGAACCTAAGAAATTAAAAAAAAGATTTATCATTTGTTAGTAGCCTCCTTATTCTCCACATCAAGCCTCACAATAATCCCGACAATCCCGATATACAAAAAATATTGAAAAAGTTTCATAAATTTATCCAATCATTCTTCACATCATTTGAAAGAAAATAGTTCCAAAGACAACAAAGGTCAATAACCTAAGTGTTTTCGCGAAAAAAATTGCAAAATTGTTAAATAACCATCAAAAACCTCTCATTAAAATTAACATTTTAAGCAAATGCGTGAAAAAGTATATTTGGCAAATATTAATTATTTAGATTTACATGATGATGACAATGATGAAAATAGGTGTATATGAAGAATTTTGTAGACCTAAATCTGAAAGTGTTAAGCTAATTACTGTAACACGTACAGTTTTTTTGTTACAGGGGGTCGGTGGTGGGGAAAAAAAGGAAGCGAAATATTTTTACAATCTAATATTTCTTTAATATAAGCATGTAAAACGTATTAAATCTATGCAAAGACAATATTGAGGATTATGTGGACAAAAAATATATTACATGAGATGTCATACATCGACAAAAACTTTCACTTTTTCCTCTTGAGTTCTGTAGTATTATCTATTTAAAAAGCAGCAGTAGTCGGTCAACATAGACGGGTTTCAGCGTCCCTGGTATCTTGCTTCTATCGTTCTGATGTCCTAGTGAAACCTCTCTTTTTGTTTGTCCTCTACTGTACCCAAATTTTCCGGAAAAAAATCCAAATAGGAGTGTAAAAAAGCATTTTTAAGGACATACGACACCATGATATTTCATAGGCTGTCAAGAATTCATCAATGAGGTTTTAATAGTTTTCGTCTTTCTTGCTGCCCAGAAATACTTTAACTACACTTACAAAACACTTCCAAGCTGCTGATTCCTTTTCATTTAATTTTTTTGAAAACGGAAAAATTTTTCGTTAGTCCAAGCTTAATATGGAGAGGTGAATGAAGCACCCCTTTTTTTGAGTTAACAGAAGTCTTGAACTTGAAGTCTTAGCAATATACCTAGCACTTCTAAATCCCCACCAATATTCCACTGATTCTGTTCATATTTAATGCGATTTAGTATGGTTGCTCAGTTGTCATAGGTTTCTTTCATTATCACTGAATGGGCTAAAGAAATAAATGAGTTTTTTGTTTCCATTATGAAGCAAGACTGCTTTTAGACTGTATTTCGACGAATCTATGAAAATACGCCACTCGTGCAGAAGGCAAATTTGGATATTAAATGTTGTCCCTTTGCCTTTTGGAAATCCTTTCTGTTTTAGTGACACAAACGTAGCAATCACTTACATGATCAGTAGGTTCTCTCCACACCATAGGAACAGCAAATACATAGATTTTTGTGCGATGCTCTCACTGCACTAAATTTACGTGACAACTCACACAGCAAATATGAAAATATTATGTCAGTGTGTCAGTGGATCTATTTAAGTTCCATTAAAACCAAAAATATTTTCTGTGCGCGAATATCACGATATGCTCCTTATTTATGGCAAAGCTCGTATATGAAGTCGCCAACATTAGACTTCGAGGACTTTTTCAACGCTTGCCGGAAAAGTGATTAAAACGGTGCTAGACATGCATAGACTCAAATCATGAACGTTCCGAACATTTAATTTAATATAACAATTAATCATGTGTTTCTTAATGTGATGTGAATTGTTAGAACGTGCTATGCTGTAAAAAATTAGTGCTAGTAATTTCAATTTTGACATATTACATTTTATTTTCAAATAATACCTTAAAAAGATAATAAAACAGAAAAATGCTGTAAAGTAAAATAAAGTTCTGACCAGTTTTCCGGGGAATTAGTTGCCTTGTGGATACATGTTTTAAGGAAATTTTTTATTCAAAATAATGTAACGAATCGTCGTTATATACGAAATTTCTTTTCTTTACATCCTGTATACATTAACAAACAAATATAATCCTTAAAGTCTAATTCTTGTTTAAGAGAAGAAAATATTTTGAAATCAAGTACTATCCGTCTCAATGATTTTTGTTGCCTTTTATCTTCTCATAGCTACAGAATATTTGTCACATTGGACGACATCGTGGCTGAAAAGTGACACGGCAAAAATCCTTTTTAGTGCATCTGGAGTCGTTCCCGTCCTAATTAATGTCTGTCTGGATGGTGGATACAGCGACGTTCCTTCCTTTATTGAGAGGCAGCACGATCTCCTCCTGAATAATAAAGTTTTTTCAAGTCAGTAATAGCGATATCAAAAAGGTACAAGTGTTCTTGATGTAAATGTGTCTAGACTGTGTGCTCAAACTGATCTAAATATTCTCTAATTAAATATTAATGGTATGCTTTCTAATTTCTTTATCGTCATTAAAATAAACTTTCTGTTTAATATATTTGATTTAGTTTGTTTTTAATTCGAAACAGTCACTTTTTTTTAATTCCAAGTCAGCCACTAGCGTTATTTCCACTCTTGCCTAGAGAGCACATAGACATATGTACTTACAAAATTCATGCTTATACAAGGTGCGTCTTGCAGAAAAGAACTTTTAAAAAATAGCTATTTCTAGTGACGCCATCTTTTTGGCGGTGACATGCTTTGGAAAGGTGCATCCTTCACTGACGTTCTGACAAAAGTTCATAACATTCGGATCATTAGAAGTCAAGTTATCGCGCTTAATGTGTCAGTGTCAAAATCAAAGAACGAATACTAAGTATTGTTTTAAACTCGGTAAAATATTCACCGAAACATTTTAATTAATGAAACAAGTGTATGGTGAGGATTGTTTATCCCGTGGCAGAGTCCTCGAATGGTTTAAACGATTCAAAGAAGATCGTGTGGACTTCAAGAACGACGAATATCCTGGTTCGAAAAATTCCGTGGTTACTCAAAGTAATATTGAAATTGTGCGTCAATTTATAAAAAATCTGCGAAAATCTTCGTTGCTATACATGAACATGTCTAAAGATTCAATTCATCGCATTTTGACCGATCATTTGGGACTTCGGAAGGTTTGTGCACGCTTTATTCCACACAAATTGACTGACGACCAAAAATTGCTCCGAATCCAACATTGCAAGGACTTGATTAAGAAATCGAAAAAGGACGAAAACTTCAAGTACAGCATTGTTACTGGTGATAAGACGTGATGTTTTCAATATGATCCAGAAACTGACCGTCAAAGTGCCGAATGGTTCGAAGCACCCGAGCGAGCCAAATCCGAAGACCAGTCGTCTCAAGAAGTCAAAAATCAAAATAATGTTGATTTGTTTCTACGATTTTTCGTGTTATGAAGCGTCTGTTGTCGCAAATTGGTCGTATGCGGCTACAATACTGTTAACAAGGTAGCTGACGCTTGTTGCAGGATAATGCGCCGTCCCATCGCTCAACGCTCATCACTGATTTTTTGATAAATCACGGTATTTTAACCATCAATAATTCACCATACTAACCTGATTTGGCTTCCTTCGACTTCTACATCTTCGAAAAGTTAATTTGCCGATGAAAGGACATCCTTATGCCGACATTGCCATTCAAAAGGAGTCGACCGCCATCATGTAGAATATATCTTTGATCAAGATCAAAAATTCATTCAAATTGACCATGCAAAACGTTGTATTGATGCACAAGGAGACTATTTTGAATAAAAAATAATGATTTTTGCCGAAACAATAAATATTTGTGTTTTTCTTTAAAAATCTGTTATTTGTGACAGGCACCTTGTATATGAGATTATCCGTATATTATAAAGGGTTATCCACTAATGACATCTGCAAGTGATAACCCGGTATTTTTTATTTCGTCTTTTGAAAACAATGTCGTTCATATGACCCCCTTGGCTTAACCTGGTGGGGAATGCATTCTGGAGACCAAATTCAATTATCCTTTCACACATATCAGGTGACACATATATCAGGCCAATGATGGCCTGAATTTTTCGTTTAAGGTCAAGAATTGTTCGGGATATATTTCTGTAAACCAGAGATTATTGTGTCTGTAAGTCTATTATTGTGCCTGTAACCCCACAAAAAATAATCCAAGGGGGTGATATCGCATGATTTTAGTGGCCTTTTGATACCCATTTCACGAAATAACGCGTGTAGGAAATTTTTCTTGCAATTAATCCATTGCCTGGCGAAATTTGTAACAAGTCGCATCATTTTGTTGGATGACATATATATATATATATATATATATATATATATATATATATATATATATATATATATATATATATATATATTATATATATATATATATATATATATATATATATATATATATATATATATATATATATATATATATATATATTCTGAAATACAAAGCTATCAAGAACGTCCCAATCATCTGCACGTTCGTGGACTTCAAGGAAGCATACGACTGCATCGACCGAAAAGCTCTGTTCAACATCCTAGAAGAACAAAGACTCGACCCCAAAACACTACGATTGATCAAGCAGACACTGACCGACACAACCTCAAAAGTGAAATTTATGGGAGAAATTACCGAACCATTTCTGATTAAAACCGGAGTACGCCAAGGAGATGGATTATCCCCACTCCTGTTCAACCTGGTCCTGAACAAAGTCATAAGGGAATGGGAAAAAGAACTGAAAAATCAAGGACATTGGAAACCAATACGACTCCGACGACCCAAAAACAACATAGAAATATCATGCCTAGCCTTTGCAGACGACCTAGCCATACTCGCAGACAATGAAAAAAGGGCAACCAAACAGATAGAAGTCGTCAAGGAATGTTCAAAGAAAGTAAATTTCGGCCTACAAATCTTCTTTGAAAAAACCGAATTCTTCTGTTCAAAATTAGATGTCCAAAATTTGAAACCAAATACGGCAAAATAAATAGGGTTACTCCCTTCAAATACATGGACGAGATCCTCGAACATCTAGTAGGAGAGAAGATAGCACAGAAGACCCGATTACAGAAGATGAAGAGGGCATACGGCAAGACAAAATATCTACAATAAGAAATGCTTATCCACACACGCAAAAATAAAACACTACAACACAGTAATCAAACCAGAGGTACTATACGCAAGCGAGACACTTACACTCCACACAAAAAGCGGCATAGAAAACATACTAAAAGAAGAACGCAAAATTATGAAGAAAATTCTCGGACCAAAACTGACAGAGGAAGGATACAGACTACATTTTAGAAAGACCACAGAGAGAATGTCCAACGCAGCGGTGAACATAAAAAGAAGGTTGAAATTCTATGGACATATCAGTAGACTCCCACCGACTCACAAGACTCACCAACAGAATTCTCACATACATACAAAGAGTCAAGTCAACAGCACCATGGATCGCACAAATCAGAGCTGATCTGGGAAAGGCCCAAATGGACCCGACAGGGATTGAGGATAGAAGGATGTACAGAGACAAAATACATAAGTGGAACGTTGCATCAGACAGTGAAGTTTCGAAGAGATCGGGGACAATGTGGACGGAGGAGAGAAAGAATCCACGGAGAAAGGATGAGAGAGGTGTGGAGGATCAGAAAGAACACTCGAAAATGAATCAGAATGCTCTGCGTGATTCAACCGGGCCTATACGCACCTAATAATATATTTATGTATATATATATATATATATATATATATATATATATATATATATATATATATATATATATATATATATATATATATATACATATATATAGTTCAGTTCAGTAACATTAACTGTAACACAATTTCCATTATCGTGTTTAAAAAAATTAAGTCCTATCATTCCTTCAGCCTAAAACCCCACCACTGAACCACCTAAACCCCCACTGAGGGTGAAGAGGTAACTCCTAAATCACGTGATGCTTTTTATCGGCCCAAATCCTGCAGTTATACTTGTTAACAAACCCATTAACGCAGAAGTACGCTTTATCGGAAAACATTTTTCCCCAAAGTGGTGGCCTTCCAACTTCCAATTTCTACACGGTGTTGAATCATGTATCCTTTCATGGTAAATTGAAACAATGTAGTGAATACCTCAGTCTATGAGTCACATTAGATCAGGAGAAAACATTTTAACTGCTGTCTTAAAGACATAAAACGTTATCTTGAATATATAGATATGATAAAGAGTGGGATAAGGCACTATCATTTTATGTTGGCGCCATTTTTTTCATGATATTTGTGATGGTTTCAGTTTGGCTGTTGTGTAGTGCAGACCTGTAAGTTTTATTATGGATAAATACATGATAAAGGAGTGCGATGAAATTGTTGTAATTTACATTAAAAAAAATGCAATTATTGCAACTCAACGTGAATTTAGGCAAGAATATTCTAATTGTCCGGCAAACCAAAATTTATAGTATATTCAAACAAGTTGAAGAATTCGGAATAGTTGGTGATGATAATAATATTGCACGTGTGGGCCAAAGTGTGAAGGAGTCATCAGAAACGTCGAATCGATGACGTGGTATGCAACTGAGAATTTCTCCACGCAGTTTACACCGAATTTTGAAAAGTGATTTGCACATATTTTCCAATTGGCATATCCACATCTGTTCAATTTTTCCGGTGAACATCCGTTTTAACGTGCCTTTCACTTGCGTTATTGCATGCGTTAACGCATGGTAAGACGCATGCCTCCTTCCTGTCTACATGTTTGCGTCAGTTTCATTCAACATTTCTTGCGAGGTCAGTAAAGACGGTTTTTAAAAACGTTAAAAACATTTTATATTGTAAGTATCTACTGTTAACTGTGTAATTTTGTGATGTTAGCCAAAAAATAAGAGAAAAATACAGAAAATATGTATGGACAAAGAAATATTTAAAATAATTACTACACTTTACTACAGGAAAATATATTCCTTACACACTCAATTTAAAATGTTATTACTTTTTATTTTATTTAATATAAAAGTCCGTTTTACCGTTAGGTGTAAGACTGACAGTTTACATTTCAGCGTGATGAAATTTAATGAATTTTTACCCTCCGTGAGTTCCTATGCGACGCTAATTTTCTAGTCTCATTCCAATGGATTCCTCGTGTTTTTTTGCCGCTTGTAGAACTTGTTCTTTTTATCTCAGTCTTGGATGTCCAAATTTATTTTTTCCTCGTGTTTTCTCTTCATAGATTTGTTTTGCTAATATCTCTTCATCCATTCTGCGGATGTGTTCTCTTTCTGTTGATTTCGTTTCCAGTTGTTCCATTACTGTTGTATTTCTCACTCTATTCCTTCTTGTAATCTCTTTCATTTTGCCTAGGAATCTCATTTCTGCAGCTGTAATTCTACTTTTGTTTCTCTTTGTTAAGGTCTCACTACTACATTACTATATTAATGGTCTCACTACTTTCTGATAAACCTGTGCTTTTACCTGTTTCGGTATCTCTCCTTTTCCTAGGAATGTAGTAATTTTTCTATTTTTTCGTTCATTTCACAGTCCATTTTTCCATTATCTTCTATTATTGTGCCTAAATACTTATAGTTCTGGACTTGCTCCGTTACCTTTTTATCGAGTACAATTGTATGATTTATTTTTGTGGCTGCAATTACCATTGTTTTGCTTTTCTCGTTTATTTCAATGTTTACTTTTCTTGGCTCTTCGTTATATATCGCTGAGTTATGTTGTAGTTTTTCTTTAGAATCTGCCATTAGGACCATATCATAAGCGAGCAGTAATTTGTCTTGTCACTGTTTTTATTACTTTAAAACTTATTTTTCGATTCTTGTATTTTGCTTTACTTTTTTTTACATCAGTAACTACTGAAAATAACAGTGGACGCAGTAGGCTGTCTAAGACCTTTTCCTGCCTCAAATAAATTCCGTGGATTCACCGTTATGCGTTATTACTTTATTCTTGTTGTTATTGTATAAGGCCTTAATAATTACTATTACTCCCTCTTCTACTCCTCTTCTCTTTAGATTTTTCTAGACATCCCTTCTTTTCACTCTATCAAATGCATTTTTCAGGTTAATGAAACAAATATGGATTTCGGATTCTTTTCTTAACAGTTTTTCTCCTAGTTGTCTAATTATAAATATCAGATCTTGTTTCCTTCTACCCTTTCTAAAACCATGCTGTGGTTCCCCTAATGTCGCTTCTAATTTTTCTCTCAGCCTATATTCTATTATTCGGGTAAATATGTTTCCAGGTAAACTTGTTTGTGTGATCCCTTTATAGTTTTTACATTCTTAGATATCTCGTTTTTTAAACAAGGGCAATATTATACCTATATTCCAGTCTGTTGGTACTTTCTTTTCTATTATTCTATCGTTTAGTAGTGCCAAAAATTCTTCCTTTGCTATTTCTCCCATATATTTCAGCATTTCTGCTGTGATTTCGTCTTGGTCTGGAGTTTGCCAAAAATAAAAAAATAAAAAAAATGTATTACTTTCAAAATTAAATTTTTATTTTTTGTTCTTAAATATATAATTTAATATATTTATTTAATTTACTAAAATTAAACTACTTTACTTTGAATTTGTAAAGTATTGCAAAAACTTGGAGATTATATCAAGAAGTTGAAAGCGAAAGTGTAAGATACAAGTGTAAGATAATGTAAGATACATAGATACGAAAGTGTAAGATACAACATCGGTGGGAGTCGGTACGTTTCCTTTGCGTCTCGTCGTGCATCATGATTTTTCCTTGCGTTCTCACATGCCTCTCGTTCAACACCGCATGCGTCTAGCCTTTCAACAGATGCTCGCGCCTTGACGACCAAAAGTTAAACAAGTATGTCCACACCTAATGTATGTATCATCAACTAGTTCCTTCAAATTTACAATTTTCATGCTAAATTAATAATGAGCTCCGTATTATTTTTTATGGGGTTATTTGAAAGAAAAGGTTTACATAAATAAGACCCAAACCATACAGCAACTGCAGGACAACATTCCTGCTGAAATGGCTGCGTTAACCCTAGATATGTTGATAAAATGTGTTAAAAAGAGTACAAACTTACACTGCTGCTGATGGTTCACATTTTTATTCAAAAATTAGTTAATACAAAAATTAAAGACGAAATAAAGGTATTTTAGAAAAACAATATATGTCTTGTTTGTTTTAAAAGTTATAAATAATGAAGATGGTAGCGTGATATTTGTCCTACCCTTTATTAATAGGAACTATCTTAAACATATATATTTTTAGAACTTAGAATGAATATCTATCTTCACTAGAATATTAAAAAACAATCGTTGAGTCAGAAACATTTGAAAAAATTCAACGGATACATTAAATAAGAAGGAATAAAATCGTATTTGAATGAAATGATTTTTTGATGGTACAATTACGAAATTGTCTGAAGGATGATAATAGATAATTGAGAAAAATGGTCTAATAAATATAAAATGCGCTGTTAAATAAAGTTTTTTTTATAAAAAGGACGTCTTACAAGATTTCATAATAGCACTGTTTTACGTTATATTTACTACTAAAATACGTAAATAGGAAAATAAAGAAGAGCTACAAAAAAGTCCCTGAAAAGGAAATCACACGATTTATGTTCAGATTAGAGCCTTGAATTTCAAAACAGGCTACATTTATTTTCCGCTTAATAATACAACTATAGTGTGAATCGAGCAGTTTCTTGAGTTGATTAAAATCTTTTTATTGATAATCGAAGCATAGTGTCACCAATAACTCGAATAATTTTATCTTTTAGTTCAGGAATCGATTGTTAATTGTTCTTATAGGCCTGGCTTTTCACGTAACCCAAAGAAAATAGTCCAACCGTGTCAAATCATATGATGTTGATGGCCAATTAACACCACCGCTTCTTGCAAGAACTCGTGCAAGAAATTTTTCTCTCAATAAATAAATTGTTTTATTAGCAGAGTGAGGTGAATACACAAAAATCCAGTTATCATCTCACGATATCGAACACCATTCACAGTTACAGCTTTACACTAGCGACATTCTGAAAGAAACCCGGCCCAATTTCACCTCTTGCCGACCATAATGCACACCAAGCAGTAACTCGCTTAGGATGTAAAAGTTTTTCTTAAATCAATCGTGGATTTTCCTCACCCAAAATGCGGCAATTTTGTTTATTAACTTAGCCACCAATTTCAAAATGTGCTTCGTCTGATAAGATGTTTTTTAAGAAAAATCATATGTTTGTTCTTTGTTCCAATTGACAAATGCACGATGTTTTGGATGATCCAGAGGCTCTAGTTCCTGTATTATTGGAACCTTTATGTACTAAATACTTTCGTAAAAAACGTCATGTTGTGGATTCACTGAGCCCAAATTGTTGTAAACGTTGACTAATGGGAATTTCTGGGTGTTCAGCAACGGTTTCACGTACCAAATCAATATACTCTTGTGAACGACCATTACGACAATGTATTGCTCATCTTCCATCGAACCAGTTTGTTGAAATTTTTGAACAATTCGATTGATGGGGCTTTCAGATGAATTATTATATAATGCCTTTAATGCTTTTTTGTCAAAAATTAGCGTTTTTATTACCAAAGAATGTCAACAGGTTGTTTTTCACCTCTTTTTCCGTTTTAAAATATTTCCCATTTAAACCATTTTGGAGGGAGCGGAATAGATGGCAGTCCGAGGGTGCGATATCCGGTGAATAATGTGAACGGGGCAAAAAACATCACAATTGAAGCTCAACAATTATTGAAACATGCGGTCGTGCATTGTCACGTTGAAACACGACGCATTTCCTGTTTTTGCTAATTCTGGCCGGTTTTCCTCAATTGCTGCCTTTAGCCGATCTGATTGTGAATAGTAGAGGTCGGTGTTGGTCGTTTGGTTGCGCGGAAAACGCTCAAAGTATAGGTCCCTTCCAATCTCACCAAATGCAAGACATAATTTTCTTCCGATCAAGGCCTTTTTGCGTCGAACTTAAAAACGTTGACCATAGGTCTTTTCATAAAAATAATATTTAGTGCGTATGCGTCAGTATCAACCATCTTTTGGTTGTTTGGTTTCGTACTGTTTTTCGCAAACAAACGTATTAAACTACCTAAATATAAATTATAAGAATAAAAAAATAAAAAATTGAGTATTTTAATTTTCAAAAAACTAGTAATTATTAAAATAATAAGTAGTCTAGTTGAGAGAAACGAAATTTTTAAGTCAGTATAATTGTATTATCCATACGAAAAGGAACAACAAAACTGTGTTATTCGGAGTCTGTAAGAGCGATACGCGATATTTAAATATAACGCGACATTTAAAGATAACAAATTCTATTTTATAAACTTTCCGGGACCTTGTGTTTAATACACAAGGTACATATTAAATCATGCCCTACTTGGACAAAATGTGAATTGTGGGGTGCAAAAATGTGGCCGAAGTGACAGAGGTTTTCGAACCATTGATAATGTTATTAAATATACTTATATTTGCTCACTCCATTTTTATGGAGAAAATAGTCTAACAGATCAAAATCCAAATCCTCTCAACTATCAAGAATTTAAAAAAATTAATAATCCAAACAATAAGATAATTATTATTATTATCATTTGTACAACGAAAATAAGGTCTTCGAAATATAACCTCTAACACATATCATAGGTGGTTAAAGCAAGAACAAGTTTAATTGGAAAATACAAAAAAGTAAATGAAGCAATGGATCTCTTACTAAAAATATTCATAATATTGAAACTGTTAAACAGGTGAAATATACATTTAGAAATAATAATTGCAAATAATCATTAGTTTGAATAAAAAAATTTTTTGCTGTAGACGTTGATGAATAAAGAAGATATTAATGGTATAATTGATAATAATGCCTGTATTGTTGAAGAAACATTACGTGAAGAATTATTGTCTTTAAAAATAATTGTAATTACAGAAAATACCAACCGTGAAGCTTCAAATACAATTCTGACAACGATAGGAATACAAACAGATTTAATACAAATGCGTAATAAAATAATTCAGGATAATTGACAGAAAAATTTGAATATTCAATAATAATTTGAATATTCAATAATTAATCAATTAAATATTTAATTTAATTTCTTTATCCTAGAATAAGAATACAAACGCATAACCTCTCAATCAGCGCTCTTTATTTTTTTTTGCTGACGTCCATGATATTTCAACCGTCTTCTTAATTGTCCACAACTATGTGTTTCTACTGAACTGTGAATCAGTAAAGCACCATCAATAATTTTTTCTAATGAAATATTTGATATCGGAGATAATACGCCGTTTCCAGTCATTATTACACAAACATTTTGAATTGCCGCTTTTTCAACATAGCGGTTGCGCTTACCAGCTCGTTAAAATTATATAGTTTTCTATCCTATAGCAACCCCCATGCATATTTTAGCATTTGTTTTTTCGGTGCACGTTATTGTACATAATCCATTTTTCATCACTAGTTACCAACCGCTTCAAAAAAGGGACCTCAGGATTTTTTCAACAGGTCGCACGAAGAGATACAGCAGTTTCGCTCACTAAGTGAGGGACCTACAATATTTAACGTATTTGCTATGTCATGATCGGTGGTGCGTAGATTTTCAGCTATTATGGCCTTTATTTTCTGGACATCTGTACTTGAAGGATCGCTAGATCGAGTGATGCCGATCTTTCAGGTCAAAATCTGCGCCCCTGAACCGCCATAACCACTTTTGCACCGTGATTTCCCCAACATTACGCTCTCCGTAAAAAAACAAATCTTGTTTAGATACTGTTTTTGCCCTTTTTGAAATAAACAAGCTGATTTGAAATAAACAACTGACTGATTCGAATCGACTTAATTAACATAGGGCAATTCAAAGCGAATCTGAACGGTAATATTGTAAATATCACAGAAATTAATAACACGTAAATCAACATTACTAATCAAACAGAGATTTTTGTTTATAAACGTTGAAAGAGCAACTAATGGAAAATCCCTGCGCTCTTTCCGGATAAAACAATACAATGATTAGTTTGATTTTAGTGGTGATACCAGTGAAAATTCACCTTCTAAAATGGATTGATGATTTGAGCGAATTCGTCATCCACATTGAGCGAACTATTATACTTTCAACACTCCTGGACTTTTGTTGTACACAGTATGCCGGGAAAATAACGGAACTTTCTAAATTAACAAAAAAAAAATTAGTTGTTCCGTCAAAATTATTTATTCTTATTCAGACTGCCTCGCCCTGTCTTATTTAATGAAGCAAAAAAGTAAAAAATAATTGATGCGTAAAAAAAATAAAAAATAATTATCCAAAAATGATAATAACTGATAAAACATTCTATATTTAATTTAATATAAAATAATTTTAATTCATCAAAGTTGGGAGACATGATAATTTTAAGCTTGTGATTTTTTTTGTCCTATCCCCGACATAAGTATAAATTATTTTTTGGATTAAATTTTTATTTTAATTTCAAACTTTTAACAATGGGTGTTCTACTATGGAAGGAAAAGATGGTGGTGTGCAGAAAATTATCTAAGAAAAGTATACGATAGCGCTATATTTTTACTGTGTTAGTATACGATTTCTGAATTTATTTGTGAATAACTTAAACGAAATAGAGGTTTTCGCAATAAAAGCGATAATAACATTTTTCCGAAAATCAGCCCTTCGCCGAAAATGCATATCAAATATACCAATGCTTCGTCAAACTCGTTAGTCGCAAAAATATAAAAGTATAAAATTATGTGCAAATTATCATAGCGCTTGAAAAACTGCCAAAATACGGTAATGATGCAACAAGAAAAGCTGTTTTTCAAATGCACTGCGCTGCCACAAAATCAGAATTCATTGTTAGTGTGTGTCTTATAGCAAAATATTCGGCACTTCTGCAACCGGTCGTAAAAGCTCTACAGTCAAAACGTATAGATTCACTTCAATGTGCAAACCATATAAAAAATAATAGATATTATGAAAAAACACCGGGGACATTCGGATGTTGAAAGCCAATGTGTTGTAGCAGAAGCTGAAACACTCTCCGAGGATGTTGGGACAGATTTTAATATGCCACGACTTACGAGTCGGCAAAAACATTATGCAAATCCACCAGCACAATACATTGATTTATTAATAATATCTGTGCACAGCATTTTTCTGAGGAAAACTTCTCATTCTCTCGCCCGCATTCTCATTGCTTACGTTGCGTACTCACATAATGGTTGATATGACATACGAACACGCTTTTACACGCTTTATTAGGAAGGGTTATCATATAAATAGAACATAGTTTAGTTTTAAAATTAAATTAAATCATCTTCTGATGATGCGAACCTGGTTACCGAAACGTGCGTCGAGAAGTTTAAAAAAAGTGATTTCGTGTTTATTGGTAAATCTCTTCAAGTTTAATGACACACGAAGATTAAAAAAACTGAAAGTTTTTGTAGCTACTACAATTTAAAGGGTTTCTCTGGTGAAGCAGAACTTTGATACAACCTAGGGAAAGGAAAAAATATGTCAAAGCTGAAATGAAAGAAATAGAACTAGCTGCACTAGTTGAAGAAACGCGATCATTTTACCCAACTATAAAACAGGCTCTATTCATCTCACTTGCTCAGCCCTGCACAACGTGTACTATCGAAAGATCTTTCAGCACCTTATGCAGAGTAAAAACTAGGTTACGGTCGACAATGACAGAAAATGGGCTTGTCGGTCTTTTCATAATGAGTATGCATAGAAAGAGCGTTTTGGAAACAAAAAATTAATATGAAAAAGATGTTTTGTCACGGTTTAGTCAGAACCCCCGAAGACGACTACTGAAATAAGATTTCGATTGATTCGAATACTATTATTGCAACTAATTGGTTTTAACGTTTTCAGATGTTTAAACAAAATAATGTTTTAATAAGTACATTATATTATATATTTTTGTTTTGCCCTCCCCTGGAAAATATTCTGGCTACGCCCTTGACTTGAAGCATCAAGTCTCATAACCAGTTATTCATTCCAGGAATGTGCAGTTCCATCTTGCTGTTTTAATAAAGTCCTTGTAATGTCCAAGGTGAGCAATTTCTTAATCCTCACTTAAGGCTTGAGAAACAAATTGAGACCATACCTTCCTTTTTTTTTTTAATTCCCCAAAATTTGATGAATTTGATGGTCGTATTTAATTCCTTCGCTATCCATCTCACAGTCAAATTCGTATCGTAAGTGATCATTTCACGCATTTTTTCAGCCAACTCATCCCAATTTTTATTTTTTGGCTGGCCTAGCTTTGGGTCGTCTTCCAAAGCATCACGACCGTCTTGGAATCGCTTATACTTCTCGAACACACATATAAGGGATAAGCAATAATTACCATAAACTATTTTCATCAATTTCATCAAATATTTATGTAAAAGTTTGAAGCAAAATTTAATATTGGCCCTTTGTTTCATCGTGTTGGCAATCCGTTGATCAATCGGATGACATCGTTGACAATCCGTTGATTGATTTTAATTGTGGTGGCCTCGTTTGATAGAGGAGATATACAGCTTTCGGATTCTATATATTGTTTCAATAGATGGCGCCAATGGGCTTAAATTTAAAAAGTTCCGTTATTTTTCCGATATACCGTGTATGTCCAAATTTTATACTAAGCTAAGTAGTATTGTGGTTAGTATTCATGGTTCGTGAAAAATAAAAAAAAATATTACAAGTTAGCACATTACGTTATTTCCGGCAATTACCCGGATTGGAAAAGAGTCATGTTTTGGTATAAAAGAAGCAAGTTTTAGTTTTCGTGAAATAACGCGATTATCTACATTGGATATACATGGAGATAAGATAGAGTAATACCTGAGTAAGAGGTTTTGGTCGTCTTAGAGGTATTCCAAGGAGGTGACGAACAGCATTTTAGTCCTCTTACTGTCTAAAAAAAAGGGAATGAGTGGGATCGATAATAGTACCAGACATTTTGAAACATATCATAAAGGAGAAATATGTTAGTAGCAGAATAATGAAAGAAGGAAAAGATGCATTTTTTGAAAAAATACTGAATGAAATTGATGATGAGGTGGAAAATGTTTTGATTATGGGTGTAAAACGAGGGAGCAGAAGAATGTATGGGAAGGGAAGGAGAAAGAACAAGAAATGTTAATGGATACAGAATAATAGAACTATGTATGGAGAACAACCTGATAATATCAAACACAAAGTTTGAACACAAATACACTAGAGTAGAACCGGAAAAAAGAGAAATATCAATAATAGACTATTTTTTGATAAGCAAAGATAAATGGAGAAGTGTGAGGGATGTGAAAGTGCCAAGACGAGCGGAGATCGGGAACGATCATTATTTGGTGAAGATGGACATGGAGTTACCAGAGGAAATACCAAGATATAGTAAACAGGCAATTTGAAGAGCAAGAAGAAAGGATGGAAGAAAAATGGGAAAAATGGGGTTTTCAAGGATATTATACTGAAGGCCGCAAAAGAAGGCTGCAGAATGACAAAAATTGTAAATAAAAACATGAGGAAAACGGAGTGCTGGACAAAGGAATTACAGAGGAAGATTAAGGACAAAAAGCAAAAATGGAAAAGATATCTGGATACTAAAAAAGATGAAGATCACGAAATAGATAAAGAAAAGCGAAAAGAAGTAAAGACAGAAGTGAAGAAAGCGAAGTAACAATCATGGATAAGATTTGGCGAAAATATGACTGACAACTAGAGAGAAAACCAAAAATTATCCTACGGAACTTTAAAGCAGCTAAGACAGAAAAATAAATACAGTATGGTACATATTAAAGACAAAGACGGAAATGTGATTACGGAGGAAGATGAAATAATGGAAAGATGGAGATAACATTTTGGAGAACTGAGTGACACGGGAATAAGTATACCAGAGGAACAAGAAAATAATATAGACGATATTCAAAATATAGATATGATACAAGAAGAAGAGTTATATGAAGTCATAGAGAAATTAAGGGTGGGAAAGGGCTAGAGACAGTATGATAGGAAGAGCAGAAATGATAACATATATGGAAGAGGAAGGAGTAAGAAGCCTGACAGTATTGTTGAACAATATTATGACAAAGGTAAAAGTCCCAAAGGATTGGAATTCGGGAATCATACTGCCAATACATAAAAAGGGTGAAAAGAGAGATAGTAATAATTATAGAGGAATAACGTTGACCAGCGTACCAGGAAAGGTTATGATCAGAATATTGGAGGAAAGGATAAGGAACAAAATCGTGATGACAATGGAGGAAAACAATGTGGATGTAGGAAGGGAAACTTCATTCAATACTTTCACTTTCACTCAAGATCTACTGTTCATGATAAGACAAACTGTTTCATAGACCTAAAAAAGCTTTTGATCGATTTAAAGGAGAGAACCTATGGAAAACGCTAGCGAACCGAGAAATAAACAGAAGGACAGTAAAAGTAATAAAGGCTATGTGCAGGGATAACAAGAACTTCGTGAGGACAAACAATGAGGAATCGAAGGAATTTACGGCAGCTGTTGGAGTAAAATTAATTTACACCAGACAAATAGTATGATCATATCCAAAGAAAAGAAGTAACATAACATGCAATTAAATAAAAAGCTAAGAGAACAAGTGAAAAGCTACAAATACCTAGGATCGACAATTGACAGCAAAGGAAGAATGGAAGGAAAAATAAACGATAGACTGGGAAAACCGGAAAAATGTTTAACATGATGAAGGCAACTTTCCTTGGAAGGAAAAAATACCGAAGCAGATAAAAAAACAGTAATTAAATAGGCGGATTGCGGATTGCCAACAATAATGTACAGTAGCGAGACATGGACTCTAACAGAAAAAAAAGACACGTATAAATGTAATGGAAATGAGGTTCCTGAGGAAAATAGAGAACAAAACAAAAAGAGACAGAATCAGAAATCAAATAATTAGAGAAAACCTACAGATTGAACCCATAAATGATAAAATAGCAGAAGGACAACTAAGGTGGTTCGGACATGTGTGTCGCATGCCGGAAAACAGACTCATAATGAGAGTGTACGAAGCACAAGTGCAAGGAAAGAACTGTAAAGGAAGGTCAAGAAGAACATGGAATGATGGGATAAGAGAGGAAGCTGGAAAAGTGTGATGATCTTTTGTTTCAGGTACAGGTAGGACTGTTTGAAGATGGGGATGAGTGCTTATCGCCCTTATTGGATGCTTCGTCTTACAATGCCCTACAAGGCGAGTCACTTGTAATACTTGGCTAGTGTTGAATAGGAAGGAGATAGAAATGGAACTCTATTTGCCTGAGTGATTTTTTAGAGTTTTTTTGAGTTTAGATTTTGAGTTTTGGTTTTGAGTTTTGTTCAGAGAGGAAATTTAACTTTTATACTGGAACATTATATAGTTATCCTTTCCAAAATATTAGTATAGGGAGTTATCTGCTTGGGAAGCAAGACACCCATAATAACCATCAGAAGAAATTCTAATGCAGTTTTTAGAATAATCTGAAGAGATTATACTCGTCTGCTGAGAACTCTATATTTATCGTCGATATACGATGTATGGAATCGCATTACCAGCAACTTTATACAAACTTCATGTATCATGTATGCAATGCGCGTGAGATACAATGTCACATAAGAATATGTACACTATAAAATTCGAATTATGCATAACAGATTTACAGAGTGTTATAATAAGTGTGCCATTCGTTATTACATTTTTGTATTTAACGTAAGTGGAATTTATTGATTTTTTTGACGTTACACAACATCGTATACATTTGTTGCATTTTTATTTGTTGTCAATATAATTACAAGTTTGTTTTAAGAATTATGGAAGAGTCATTCATTGTCTGAATTTTATAATCAAATTGGTTTCTGTCCTAAAAGAGAAATTTATGTCTATTAAATAAAATATGCGTTACACCATTGCTATTGCGGTATATTCCAGTCATAGTAATTAATTACTCCATAATACCAGCAGGTGACAGTTCATTGTAACAGCAAAATATCACTAGCACACGACCTAGATTCAGAAATCGATACTAGAGTTTTCTTATATAGAATACTGAATAAACTAGCAAAAAATTTAAGAAATTTTCCATATTTGCACTATTAAGTCTGGTAACTATTGAAATATCGGATGAAGAAATAAATTACTTCCTTTTATCATATTTTTCACTACCGATTATTGTTAATTAATGAAATTATTTGAAAATTAAGAACATTTTAAAATTTTGTTCGATTCTTTCAAAATAGCTTAGCGTAGTTTAGCTTAGTTGTGAAGGCTTTTCAAAAATATATACTGTACCTATAGAAATTAAATTCTCCTGAAGGATGGCATTAATAAAAATTAATTCCAATTAATGTTGGAGAAATTGTTTGTGAAAGAGTTAACAAATAGTTATGAAAAATGAATGTAGCGCGTAGACAATTATGTAAGAATAATAACAAAGCCGGTTACATCTGAAGATAGTGATCTTCACTTGAACGATTTGTTCGACAGTATTCTGTATTCCTTCTATAAAATTTGATCAAACAATACATTAAAAACATCCAGAATTGCTAAATTGGCATAAAGAGCAATCGTTTTTCATCATAATAACACCATACCTGCTGCCAATAACACCATACCTCATACATCGATAACCCTCCGGAGAATATTGTCTTAAATGGGAAGTGTGCGTTCTTTATCGGGGGGCATGAAGTAGACTTAATTCTAAGACTAAAAAATATACAAGTGCCTATAAAATTATAAACAGAATATAGTCAGATTTAAAATCAGAAAATACCTCACGCAGATAAAATTCTTTTCGAATAGTCTGAAAATCAATTGTCACATCAAGCAGTTAGTGCACGTCAAGCAGTTAGAGAATACCGACATTGGTTTCCAAGTATGGATTACGTAATTATCTCTTCGACAGAAGAGTGAATATGCCAGCAGATTTAGATGAAAAAGTGTTGAATTGTATCACTAAGGCTCCAGTAACCAGTGTAAGGCTAATTAGTAGATGATTTGAAGTACCACAAACCATTATTGGCTAATTTTGAAACGTGAGGGCAATTGAGGGCTATTAGAAGGTTCAAGGTTTGCTTCAAACAGACCACTATCATCTATGAAATATTGCAAGTGGGCTCGTGAAGAATGTATAAATAATATTCAAAATGCAAGGATTCCGTGCTTCACGTAATAACTGTTCATTTCTTCAGCCACCCCCAAACATTAGGTCAGCAAGTGTCTCTCGAGTACGGAAAAATTGATCTCCCAAGTATTGAAAAATCCTTCATTTTTTAATACTTTTAACATATTCTCCACGATCCCACTTGAAACCTTTTATGCATACCTGGTACGTAGATGGGACTTCGGCGGGTTCCGAATGGTTTCGTGCAGTCTGACTGTTGCGGACGTTTACCACATGTGCTGCATGGTATTGCATACTACATTTTAAAATGCCGATATATACGGTCATATCTTTGATCATTTCTTCGCCTACTTTTCGAACGTTTAACTCGGGTCCGACTGACAACGACTTAAGGCCAGAAACTGGTCTCTGAAGACGCTTGCTGACGTTTGGGGCGGCTGAACAAATGAACAATGATTACGTGCAGCACGGAAAATAATTTCCTTGTTTTTTGAATACTTTCATCCAGTTTATTCTACCTACGTTAGTAACGGCTAACTTTTTTTTCTACAGAACAGTCTTTTGAACAGAAAGAAGAACTTGATTTGCGACGTGCGGTATCATAAACCTGAGAAACCTGCATAAGTGGGAACTAGAAAATCCTAGGCAATACCTACTGCTAATTTTCACCATGAATTTTCCGTGGCATTTGGATCGGTTTAAGTTTTCATGTTCTTCCTATAAGGTTAAATACGTATAATCACAAACAGTTCCTAATTAAAGAATTGTCAACAATTTTAGGGAATGTTCCATTGTTGCGTGGCCACCTAGATACCCTAACCATACCCCAACCAATATTCTAGATTCTTATTGTACATACCATTTTCAAACATCAGAGAGGAATCATTGAAGCGTATGCAACAAGCTGCCCAACAATTACAAGAAAACAAGTATACAATGAAATAACAATTGTTGCTTCATCTATCGGCTCACGAGCATAAGCTTATATTGAGTGAAGAGAAGAGCATTTTGTATTATTGTATTATTATTCAAAATTCGTGAATTGAAATACAAAATGAGAATTCCGAATTTAAAAAAATTATGTACAGTTTATAATTTAATAGGTCTTAACTTCGGAACAAATAAGTTGAAAAATTGAACGCAGAAACAGGTCTTAAAAGGAATGCTGTCTGATATTATCGATAGATCATAGGATGTCGTCAGACAACTTTTACTAATACTTTTCGGCAGATACCTGACATTACCCGTAAAAGTGGGATCAACTCTTTGGGTGCATGTATAAAGAATGATGGAGACTGCGAAAGAAAAATAAAAGGGCGAATTGAAATGACCAAATCTGCATTAGCAGTACTCACAAAGATCAGGGAAGTCATAGCATTTCTAAGTTGCGAATTTATTGGGTGGTACAGCGAACCTAAGTCTTAATCCCACAAGAACTAAATATGGAGGTGCATGACTTATCCCAAAAGTTGATCGATAGATATTAACCTACTTCGCCTATATTATCCGATAGGATATTATAGAGAAATTATGTATTCAAGAAAAAGTTGATAGTTACGAGGTCTGAAAACGACCTACGAGATACTATATACATAGACATAATAATACTATATAATACACATAAACACATGATGTCCACAATTCTCAGAAAGTTACAAACATTTCGGAATTGACATCATATCAAAAACTTTTTTTCGTTACTTCATATTTTATCTGATAAGATGACAAATATAATGGGGGAAAATCCAGTAAAATTCCTCAAAAAAAGACAGGAAAAAAATTGATAACTTGTACACGTGGTGCGTGCGATAACAGTGTTTCTCCCCTCTATTGTTTTTATTTCATTCTTTTTATTAGGGTTGTAAAAATATTTGTGGATCGTTAAGTAATTAAATGGGGACTGGCGAAACGTGACTTTTTACTATTACCACTGGGAATGGTGGAAAATATTGTTAGGTGGAAAACAAATAACCAGACGACAACCTGAGGTATATATACAGGGTGTATATAAATTAGGTTGCTGCTTCCCCGAAAATGAGAAGCATATCGTTATATTCGCATACAGAATAAATTCTTTTACGGAAACCGTTATGTTTTTGACCCTTGTTGCAAGGAACTCTTTTCTTTTAAATAATTCAATTTTTTAAGATGAAGCATTTAAGATGAAGACATACAGGTGGAATGGGTCTCATTTTTTAAGATACTCAACTGAAACCTGAACTTTAAACTCAGCCTACTACGAATTCACAAAGAAGGTCAATCCTGAATATTTGGTTTCGCGTTAGAGATATCGAAAAAGGTTATTAGAAAAAATTGATCGGAATATGATTTTAACCCCATATACGGAGTTTCATGATAAAATTCGCATTTATAATTTTTTCATTATTTTGGTCTATATGCAAAATTATTGCAAGTTTATTTGTTTAATTTGATAATTAGATAATTAGCCATGGTGAGTAAAAACACATTGTCAATAGTGTCATGTATTCAAATATTTCAGTAAAATAAATAGCACTTACAAAGGAATAATTATTTTATTATTATTGGAAAACAATTTTTGGTAATTGATCAAATTTAGGAAAAAGTATATAGCATATAATAATAATTTTCATAATATAAATAATTAACTATCAAATGTGATCTCTCACAACTAGTTCTCCGTCTATTCGAATACATTTTTCGATTTTTTTACGATTCTGTTGTAATAATTTTGTGTATAGACCAAAATAATGACAATATTAAAAATGCTAATTTTATCATGAAACTTGGTAATATGGGGTTAGAATAACACCCTGAACAACTTTATCCGATATATCTAACGCGAAACAAAGTATTGAGAATTGACCCTGTTTGTGAATTCGTAGTAGGCTTAGTTTAAAGTTCAAATTTCAGTTGAGTATCTTAAAAGAACGTCACCAATTAATCTGTCTGATTGTGCAAAAATTCAATTTTGTGTTCCTTTAAATAGCGAAAATGTAGGGATGTATTCATCTTAAATGCTACACACTGTGTATATATATATACGAGGGGTATTTTAAATAATATCGGCTTGTGAATTAGAGTGAGAATGACGCGCAATCGCCGCAGTGTACTTGTGCGTGTGACCCCAGCATGCTTTAGGCCCGTTTAGGCGCCATTTGCAGCCGTATCGTCTGTCTGTCTGCTGTGCTGTAGAACTTTATAATGTTTAAGAAAATTCAGTCGCCCGCCAACTGTGAGATACGATTTGTAATTCGATTCTTGAGTGCAAGAAACTTGACAGCAGTGGAAATTCACCGTCAGATTTGTGAGATTTACGATGATAATGCTATGAGTGACAGTTAAGTTTGAAAGTGGATGAGAATGTTCAAGGACAAACGAGTTAATGTGCATGATAAGCGATGTCCTGACCGACCTTCTCTGATTTCTGAAGATTTGGTTCGTGATGTGGACAACAAAATTCGAGAGAATCGACGATTCATGATTTCAAAATTATCTTGGTGGTCAATAGTTTAATCGACGACGAAGACGTTAAAACAGTCATATATTGGACTTCTTCTCAGTCGGCAGATTTCTTTGATGTCGGAATTCAAAAACTTGTTCAGCGGTATGATAAATGCGCATGGTATCCAACAAAAATGGAAATTATGTAGATAAGTAGATAAAAGTTTGTAAAATATAGAAAAAATATATTTTAATGATATTTATTGTATTTCTTATTACTAAAAAAAGGACCTTATTTAAAAAATATATCTTGTATATTGAATATATTTCTGTCCGGCCTTGCAATGCCAAACATACACCTTTCCATTCCTCTCTGTGCTACCAGAAGTTTTTGAGTCTGCCAAATTACTGCCAGCCATATTTAACACGCCACCGTTACACCCCTCGGGTGGTATCACCTACCATTGAAACATTTATCTTAAGGGATATGTGGTATGTACTTAAGATATATATGTAGTGATCTACAATATCCAATATCTTCTTCTAAAATAGAAATTATATTTCTTAGGCAAATTTATTGAACATAACCTGAATCTTTTTCAGCTTTATTCTTAAGCCAAATGGTTCTCTCGCCCTTTGCAGCTCTTGCTTGTTTTTTTTTGTAGCTCATCTGGGTCTTATGAAAGGAGAGTCTGCGACTGCGAGGAAGACATGCGAATCTAAGATGGCTAAATACACCATTAATACCATCATGTTCCCAATCTAGATTACGGAATGTTTTTCAAGGCAGTCTGATAAAGGAACAGGCGATATTGCGTCACCCTGCCGTGCATCCCTTTTTACCTTGATTTTGCTTCATTGTCTCTGTAACTCCATCATACATGGATTCCAATAGGTTCACTTACGCTCTATATACCCCTTGGTTAAGCAATGCATTTATTATGGCTGACTTTGATATTGAGTCAAATGCCTTTTCATAGTCAATAAATGCCAAGCACATGGTGCCTTTCTATTGTCTGTTGTACAACCTGGTTATGATCTGGTTATGATCACTTCTAAGTCCTGCTTGTTCTTTTGGTTGTGCATGATTCAGTATTTTTACTACCCTTTTAGCTATTATCTTGGTGAAAACTCTGTACATTATAGGTAGAAGGGTTATTGGGCGATAGTTTTTAATACATTCTTGTGCTCATTTCTTATGTAGGAGAATCCTACAGTACAGGACGGTACAATTACAAAATATTGCTTTATCGTTTGACATGATGTAATCAATTTCACTTGTGAGTCCAGATGGACTTTTCCATGTCCATTTTCTGTTGATCTTTTTCTTATAAAACGAATTCATAATATACAGTTATTGTCCTTCGGCAAAGTCAACTAGCCTGTGACCTCTATTGTCCCGCTCATCATTTCCATAGGGGCCAGTTGCATTTTCACCAGTTCTCGCTTTTCCGATTCTAGCATTAAAGTCGCCCATCAGGATTTTATACCTGCACTTCTATTTGTCTAAAAGTTGAGCCACATCATCATAAAATTCCCCAATTTCCCTATATCTATGGCTTATAGTTGCTTGGTATAAGCTTGGACGATTTGAAGCTTAAACTTTTTATTCAGCTGATTAACGCATTGCGCTAAGATATACTTTCAAATTTGACTACACTCTCTTTCAGTTTTCGATTGATGAGGAATCCAATTCCAATTCCAGAACTATAAGGAAACGTATTCGAGAGGAAACGCGAAGCATTCAACATGCAGCTAATGCAAAAAACTCTGGAAGAAAACAGAGGAATTAACAAAGCTAAGCAGAAGCTAAGAAAGAAAAGGACACAAATGTTTTTCTTAATGCGTAAGGATGGTACAATGTGCAGGGAATGGACGGAAATGTTAGAGGTTCTCCGAAGATTTTATTCAAAGTTATATGAGGACCAGAATTAGGCAAGAACAGCAATGCCTACTGAAGAATAAGTGCCGGATATCCTTGTGGAGGAAGTGGCAAAGGCTATAGACTCGATGAAAAATGGCAAGGCCCCAGGAAAGGATAGTATAATTGTGGAGATGTTTACATAAAACACTAGCAAAATTATACTCAAAATGCCTCAGACAACAAGAAGTACCCAGCTTATGGAAAAATGCAGAAGTGATTCTTTTACATAAGAAAGGAGCACGGGAAGATTTAAAGAACTACCGTCCAATAGGTCTCCTATCAGTGGTGTTCAAAGTTTTCACCAAGATAATATCCAAATGAATACTAAGAAAACTTAATGACGCACAACCAAGAGAGCAAGCAGGATTCAAAAGATAATTCAGTACAATGGATCACATCCAGGTTCTACAGCAGGTCATAGAAAGGCACAACGAATACACTATACCACTGTGATTGGCTTTTATCGATTATAAAAAGCATTTGATTCAATCTCAAAGCTGGCCATAATGGATGCATTGCTTAACCAAGGTGTTGAGAAAGTCTATGCAAATCTACTAGGATCGATATATGATGAAGCTACAGCGACAGTCCACCTTGACGATCTTGAAGTTGGAATAAATGTAGAGCGGGGCATACGGCAGGGTGACGCAATATCGCTTCTTCTTTTCCCAGTCTGCCTGGAAGAAGTGTTCCGAAATCTGGATTGGGAACAGGATGGAATAAGGATTAATGGTGCATACTTAAATCATCTTAGATTCGCAGATGATACAGTTCTTCTTTCACAAGACCCAGAGGAATTGCAAAGACGGATTTGGAAGTTGTGGATCATTATATATATATATATATATATATATATATATATATATATATATATATATATATGGCAGAGGGTTGCAATGGAAGGGGATACCGTCCGGGAGATGGAACGACGCGTTAAATGTGGCTGTGCAGAGGCTGGCAGGCATTTGGCAGGCTCAACATATTGTTTAAGAGCAAGCTACCACTTTTCCTGAAAAAAGTCTTTGATCAATGTGTCTTGCCCGTTATGACATACGGAAGTGAGACATGGACATTCACATCACAGTCAGTTCAAAAACTTCGAGTAGCACAGAGGGGAATGGAAATATGTATGCTTGGCATTGCTAGACGAGACGAGATAGAAAGACCTGCACATGGATCTGAGAACAAACGAAAGTGAGTGACATCATCGCACCTTTTTGCTATGTCAAATTCACTTATTCACAATGTCAGATTACTGCATGTATTAGTTTCGTTTTATTAGACCTTCAGCTAGAATTTAATAATTTTACTGTAAAATAATATCTATTTATTGTGATAAAAACGGAATTTTCCAAGTGAGTTATGTAAAAATATTACCGTCACCATTTTTCATTTTTATAATATATATGAAGTATTCTTAAAATATTTTTACAGACCAAATAAAACCAATAGGTCGAAAGGTTATTATCGCACACTCACAGATGCCGCTTATCAGGTCTTTCTCCTCGTTTGTTCTCTAATCGATTCTCTCGGTTTATGGTTAATCTTCTGAAAATATCTCCCATTTGACAAGCTATAAGGGTTATCAATATCGTGTATAACGAAATTATTGATTCATGTAATATAAAGTGAATAATTTACTATTCATGATCAATCATATTTAATCATAGAAGAAATTAATTTTAAAGTATTACATAATATCCTTAAGCATCCGTAAGGTTTTACATAATATCCTTGTTACTATTTTTTTATTTATACACCCATTTTAAAAGCAAGTATTAAATGATATTAATTAAATATGGTCAATTCTTGATCTTAGAGACATCCTCCTTTCACTTCATTTACTTACCTACCTAATAAGGGGATATAAATGAATGTTTTTTTCAATTTTTAAAAATATTGCTATCAATTTACAATAATTTAATTTAATATACTATATTCTATATAATAGTTAAGGAGGTACGAGCGAATCTTATGGAAAGAACGAGCCCCAGCCATCTCTTCAACTGGAGGGCACATGTTTCGTCTCTTGATGTTCAGACTTTTCAAGGCACCGATATATGCTCTCTCATCAAGAAAACATAGTTTGTTGATTGTGGATAGGGGCTCCCTATTCTTGATGGGAGAGCATATGTCGGTACCCGGAAGAGTCTGAACATCAAAAGACGAAACATGTGCCCTCCAGTTGAAGGGATGAGTTGGGCCCGTCCCAGACAAGCTTATATATATATATATATATATATATATATATATATATATATATATATATATATATATATATATATATATATATATATATATATACATATATATATATATATATATATATATATATATATATATATATATATATATATATATATATATATATATATATATATATATATATATAGATATATATATATATATATAGATATATATATATATATATATATATATATATATATATATATATATATATATATATATATATATATATATATATATATATATATATATATATATATATATATATATATATATATAGACACACACACACACACACACGTTGTCTAGCAATAATAAAAATGTTCGTTTCTCACGTTTCTACTTTCGACCAAATCTCACCAACCATTCAACCATTCTGCCATTAGTTCTTCAATCATCTACGCTTTTCTATTCCATCTACAAATATCAGGTAAATCGTTCAAATTGATGTGTTTCAATGCCCTTGGTTTTACGATTTTTTCTATTATTAGCGGCTGTTCTTTTTCTCCATTCATATTTGTTGTATGTTACATGCATATGTTACATGCGTTTATTGCATGTAATGTTTTATTGGAAAAGGAGTGACAGCAATTTCGAGAGTTTTAGACTTAAAACGGAAACACACAATGCGATGGAAACGTTTGCAAAACTTCAACAGGCGCATAGAGACAGCGTTTTGTCAAAGGGGCCAGGTTTTCATGTGGTTTAAGGCATTCCTAGAAGGCCGAGACTAGATTGAACATGGACCTGGCAGCGAAAGACCTTTAACTAAAAGAAATAATGAAAATATCCATAGAATTCGGGATTTTGTGCTTTTTAATCGTCGGTTGATGGTCAGAATAATCAAAGAAGAGTTGAATTTCACTCACACCCAACGTTTATTAGATTTTGAGCAATGAAATTGAGGACGAAGAAAATCTGCGTGAAAAACCATTCGCGGGATTAAAAAGACAACAGGAAGGGAACATGCCTGGACTTTCTGGACATATCCAAGTTTGAAACAAAAACGCACCATTGGTCAAAATTGTTATTGCCATTGTCACTAATTTTTAAAAGGCACTTGAAAAATGCGGTTTACGAAAATAATTACTATGGACCGCTTAAACGACTCTGGGGAATTTAAACTCGTGACGCATCAGATGTTAGCATATCTCCGCTCCAAAGGAGAAATGAACAGTGTTGCCAGATCGAACGCTACGCCACCGTAACTGCATTTTGTCTGATTACGTAATTTATACACCTCGTACTTATTTAATGTCACAGTTTAAAGTGGGAAGTGCATCATTGTTAATGATGAGGTACTATAAATAATGTTAAAAATTAAACCACGTCCTGATGATGCTAACATCGCTAGCAAAATGCGCATCGAGAGGTTTTATAAAAGTTATTTGGTGTTTAGTGGTAATCTTCTCGAGTTTAGTGTTTCACACCGAAGGTTCCAATACAAGAAATGATGGGGTACTATCTCAAAGTCCCGACATTTTATATTAGACAACATAGAAAAACATATCACCTTTGTTTTAATTTTCATTTAATTATTGATCAATACACTAATGTTTTTTAAACACCTATGAAATGAAATTCAAACAAAGTCAATAGGAAATAGATTTTTTAACGCGTGCCTACACAGATATACATATACATACACAAGCGCAGCTTTTCAACTTTTCCCCGCCTTTTACACCGACCCATTCAATCGTTTCCCCCCATTTTACGGTTAATCTTTCGAGCGGAAATATCTCCCACTTGACACGCTGTAACGTTGTTAAGCCATCCAGATCATGTTTGACGAATTAATCGATTTACCTGATGTATCAATGATTAATCCCGCAACGAGCCGCCATCACCGACCTTTTCAAAACTGTTGTAGATATCCGATATGATCTATAATCTGGATTAATATTCTTTGTCGATAAAACGTATTATTCTTGATCGTGTTCTATATGAAGGACTTTCGTGGAGTCTATAAATTCTTACGTCTTAGTAAAATTTTGCAGTAAAATACATGTTTTTTTAATTTTCAATTTATATTCAATAAAATATTTATTTTATTTTTATATGTAATTTGAAAATTCTGTGACGTGACAGAGATTTGTGTTTTGAAACTATTATGCAAATACAAACATAAAACACAAATTAAAAAAAAACAAAAAAGTTAACTTGAAGTATGATCATCATTACTCAATATCTAAAGTGCACTGTTGAACATAAGCTTCACTTGATTTCTTCTAAGCTCCCTATTTTGGGCAGCTTGCATCTAGGTGGAGTGAATATATTTTCAATTATGATGCCATCTTGTTAAAGTGCATTCTTTATTTCGGATAAAATTGTGCAGTGGCCTCCATTCAATAATCGTTCGGGTTCATCTGTCATCGGATATTCCGGCAAGTTATAGTTATAGTTATTCTTTCTTCTTTCTTCTATATCAAATAACTTGGTTCTTTTGCATATATTCATATATTTTGTGTATCCTCTAATAACAACCTTAGCATTGATGGTATTGCATATTGCATTACTCTTATCTTTTTTTATCTAATTGAGGGCACACATTTATTAAAGACCTTTCTTATTAAACAGTTAGAAGTCTTAGTTTAAAATTATGTTTAAGATGATTAAAAAGCAACCCATATATCAATTTTATTCTTCTACCGAATTCGAAGGTCTGATTATCTCGAATAATGTATATTTTACGTCTCAAGTATTTGTAAAAGTTGTCTCTTCAATAAGTGCTTTATCTGAATTCGCATAACATTAATCAGCGATATATGTTCCCCTTTGTGGCTATATATTTTTCTTAGGAAGTTCTTTTGTAAAGGTTGCTTCAAATGGAGGTTTCTGCCAATAGAAGCTTGCTTCGAAACTTTCGATTCGCAGATGATGTTGTCCAACTCAGTAAAAATATAGAAGATATCAAGGACATGCTGAGGTTCTCAGAATGCCATGACGAGTGTGTTTGAAAGTAAATATTAAAAAAACAAAGATTATTAGTCCAGTTGAAGACAGTATTGTTATAGACAACAACAATGTTAAAGTGGTGGAAGAATATGTATACTTATGATATAAAATCAAGATTGGGAAGAAAAACCAGACCGCGGAGATATCACGTCGAGTAAACTTGAACTGGGTGAATCGAAAAAGGTGTGAAGGACGAAGTGGCTTAGCTTGATCGCAGCCGATCAAGCTCAGCAGCAGTTGTCAGCAGCCGAATCGTTGGGATACGAGAATTAGAACATGGAGACCAAGACTAACCACCCGAAACAGAGGGAGACCGCAGAAAAGATGGACAGACGACATAGATAAATTAGTGGGAAAATGATGGGGTCAAACTTCCCAAGATAGAGACAGATGCAGGAAGCTTGAAGAGGCCTTTACCCAGCAGTGGATAGGTTGAAAGTGGTTCGACCGATTTCTTTTACTAGGATTGTCCGTAATATATGTATTTCCTCATTATATTGTATTAAAGAACGCTACAGCTGAAACAGATGAAACGAAAAATGTGTGAGTCTTACGGTGAGCAAGTTTGATAGCAAGCCAAATAATTTAGAGATGTTGAATTATAAACATTGTTACTTGAAAAAGTTGCTGAATCTCTAGAAGAATAATTAAATGTATTTAATGTTACTGATATCGTTGTTTTTTATCTTTTACATACTATTGATCCCCTGATATTGATTCCCTGCCATAGTTTAGTGCCTAACCATGTCAGGGGATCAATATCGGTTCGTGCTAAAAATGTCTTGTTACTTTTGTTCAAATTAGTACTTTCAATCATAGCGATGGAGTTTTTAGGTTTTCTCAAATTTAAATTTCAAATTCGTTACTCTGCCAATACGCTCAGGACGTCATTCAAAAATCGCTACGACCGACAAAATCGACATCACAAAATTCCCAATGTCGTATTATATGGTTGCCGACTTAAGGCACGTGACCTTGCTGACATTACAAATATCTCTGTAGACCGGGTCCACTACATTTTACAGAATGTTTTTGATATTAAAAATGTTTTGATTCGAAAAATGGATTCGAATGAACCTTTCTCAATGGATTTTAGACTTATCCAAGACTTATCGATTCTGTTCAGAGTTTCTTAAACGTTTTATAACAATAGATTAAATATGGAATCACCATTATACATAGAGACGAACGAAGCAACAATCCCAACAATGTGTGGGAGAAGCTGAAAGTGTCTCAAAGAAAAGAAGACGAAAATGGTTCCATCTGTGGGAAAAGTTATGGCTAGAGTCTTTTGGGATTAACTTTTGGTGTGGTGCTCCTAAACTAGCGGGTAAAAGGCGGGATTATCACAAGGAAGTAGTAAGCTTCGATACTGGACTAACTGAAGGGGATGCTTCAGGCTACATGTCCATATCTGTTCAAAAAAAAAATACTATATCACAACGGGTTTTGCATACACGGGTTGTTGCTGCAAAACTCTATGATCTACACTTCGAAGTACTTCCACATGCGCTGTAATCACCGTATTTGGCTTCCAGTGATTACTTCCTCTTCCCAAACTTGAACAAATCTGACAAGTCGCATTATACTAAGTGTATTACAAAATTGGAACCTGGTTCATCAGTTATGTTATTAAATTTCAAGACGACTAAGTAAAAATTCAAAGAAAAATCATCTTAGTATCCTTACTTTTTTTTTCCGATTGTGAACTTTTCAAAACCTTTGTATTTATGGTAATTTTCGTGGGCGGGTTATTTTTCATTCTGCATATTCACCTAATTTGATGTCGACATATTTTCTATTTCGTAAAGTAAAAATTAACTTAAACAGACAATCTTCTAAGAATGGTCCAGCATTTAAGAGTGATGTAACACGTAAAACTGATGATAATTGTGGAAAAGAGCGTTCCTCATATCTATCAGCCATTATACATCATTCAATCGTTGCAAAATAATGTCATATTTTTATGAATGAGGTTATGTGTAAACAACCCTAAATAATTTCTATAATCTCTGATTTTTAGTACTTTCAAAAATTATCTCAATTAAATGTTAGCCATTAGTTGCAATGCACCTTTTTGCCATTTTTAACACATTTTCCGTAACTTTTGGCAACATATCTGGTATTAATGCAGGGATTTCAACATCGACGGTGTCCTTGAGTTGCTATATAGTTTGGGGTTTTGGGTTGCTGTATGATTATAAACATTTTCCTTGAAAAATCCTCATAAGAAATAATCCGAAGTCGTCAAATCAATTTTGCATGGAAATTATCAATTTGTTGGAAGTGTTGGAATGGAACGATAGCATTACAGGGTTCTAATAGTCTGTAAGCAACTGGTCTTGAACAATTTAAATCTTGTAAGGAAACATTTGCAAGTCACTTCGTATAGTCAAAATTCGGCGTAAATTGTCTGGAATAATTCCGAATTTTTCACCACATCGTTGAATCGACGTTTCAGGAGACCCCCTCCATAGTTTACACCACACATGAAATATTTTCAGTACTGCGCACGGTTCTTGGAACTTTGGTACAGGGCCTATTCCCAACTGTTCCAAATTCTTTAAATTGCTAGAATAAATGATAAATAAGTCATTTTACCGGCACCGGACAATTAAGATATTTTAGTCTAAATTCACGCTTAGTTCCAATAATTGAATTCTTTTGTTTATATAAATTACAACAATTTAATTGAATTGGTTAAGCATGTATTTATCTATAATAAAATTTGCACGTTCGCATTAGACAAGAGCCGAACCCAAACTGCCACAAATATTACAAAAAGAAACCTACTTACTTAATTCTATGTCTTTATACCGTTAGGTGTCAGACGTGTGGAGTTGATGTTGTCTTCTATACATATCTTTCCATTTCTCTTTTTTATAGTCTTTCGGCATGTGACTCACATGTCCGAACCACCTTAGTTGTCCTTCTGCTATTTTATCATTTATGGGTTCAATCTGTAGGTTTTCTCTAATTATTTGATTTCTGATGCTCTCTATTTTTGTTTTGTTCTCTATTTTCCTAAGGAACCTCATTTCCATTGCATTCGATACTGTACATTATTATTGTTTATCTCCTTTGGTATTTCTCTCCTTCGAAGGAAAGTCTTCATGATGTTAAACCTTTTTCCCAACCTATCGTTTATTTCTCCTTCCATTCTTCCTTTGCTCTCGATTGTCGATCCCAGGTATTTGTAGCTTTTCACTTATTCTATTAGCTTTCCATTTAATTGTATGTTATGTTTCTTGTTTTCCTTGAATATGATGATAATCTTTGTCTTGTGTCTATTAATTTTTATATTTATTTTGTGTCAACTGTTCGTGCAACATTTTTAAGTTATGTTGGTCTTTTCTGTATCCGCTACGATGGCCATATCATCTGCAAACATCAATCCGGTTAATTCAATTTGTTGTACTTTTCAGTGTCTGAATTTTAATATTTTCATCCTTTTCTTTCCTTCCTTTAACACTTCGTCCACTACAATAGAGAATAACAATGGACTCAGCACTCATCCTTGTTTTAGTCCGATAGTTGTCGTAAATTCCTTCCCTTCGAGTTGTGATCGGTCAGCGGTAGTAAACGAAAAAAAATGGGTCCTAAACAAAATGGTAGGGAGATACTTGCTCCACTCTTTATATACAGAGGTGGCCAATAAAATAATAGTGGTAGAAAATACTTATAAACCAAGTTTTTTATTTATTTACTAATATAACTTACTAATATACTTTACTAATATACTATAATAAATAATATAATATGCTAATATTAAATGACCTTTAAACATTTTGTTCACTGCTTACCTTTTTAAAAACTTTCATGTATGAAAAATGAAACTTACTTCAATGATGAAAAAAAGTATTAATTTTAAACAGGTTATCACGTATCATTTTTGATAAAATATGTATTTATTTTGTTGATACAACAGAAGTTAGTCAGTTTTCCACTATATTAAAGTAAAAATGGGCCTAGCCACTGTACTGCTGAAGAATGGCGTTCAATTTTGTAACTCAGAAGCCAAAACAAATCTTATGTATATATTACGAATATAATCAAACGGTCACCATGTGAAATTGCTAAAATTTTAAAATAATTATACGTGATCAAAAAACAACCAGAAAGAAGAAACTGTCCAAGGAAACGAGTAAAACAATGGATAATCGTACTGTACGCCAACCTTTGAAGGATTTTTGGTACATCTGTTATAAAAACAAATATTGACGTAAGTATCAGGAGCAAAACCATAAGACGAACTTAAAGAACTTTTTCGGCAGACTTTGTTTTTAAAAACTTTATTTCGAAAATGGTTTACAAAATAGGTTTTTTAAACTCAACAGCTTAACTAAGAATTAACAATATTAAATTTGGAGGTAATATTTATACTTAAAAATACGTTTAGGTTGCGTTTCTCACGGGACCATCTGGTGGCGTGATGACTCCCAAGGTGATGCTGACATCGTGGTTCTCATGCGAACGAAATATGTAACTCTACTCTTGAGGTGATGCTGACATCGAGGTTCTCATGTGAGCGGAGTACGTAACTCCTCCCTCCTTAAGATTCGAAAACAACGGTACGTTTTTCCGAATCCACTTTACTCTGGGGGTGGCTTTTCTTGGACCTTCTTCTGACAGCTTGCCAATAGGAATACAACTTTTCCCTTTGCATCATCACTACAAGTATGGTTAGGACAATGCAAATACCTAAAACAATATAATTTGTGGTTTGTCGATGATTAGTGTTATCGAGGTTTATCGGCTTCAATTGATTTGCCATATTCTTCAGATGGTATATTTCGTCAATATTGATTTTGGTAATGTTCGAGGTAATCGAAGTTTTCGTTCCATCTAACTTTGACCATTTTATTTCGGGTAGGATAATTGGTTTTCCTCTCTGAATCTTTAAGTCATTTAGAAATTTCTTTTCCTTAATTTGAACTTCGCAATCTTCTGGGATTTTAATTAGTGAAGATTTCGATATTTCGAAATATTGATCGGTGTTGCATTTGGCAATCATTGTTTCTGGTTTGGTGGGTAAGATTAAAACTAGTTCTCTGGTAATCTGCTCTGTCACTGGTTCCTCAATATTAATTTCGATTGTCGGACAATTTCCAGTTTGATGTCCTGCTATTAGACTGTTCACACATTGGTCATCGGGTAGGAATTCTTCCATGCAGAAATGTATTTTCTCGATAATTGGACATGAATTAGCAATAAATTGTCTTCTCATAGGGGTTTGTGCCAAATAAGGGTATTTTGGTATAAAGATGGTTCGATTTTGGATAATTGGGTAGATGTGATAGAAGGTAAGGGTTTCAGGCCTCAGTATCGGTACATGTATGGCAAATATTACTTTGCTTTCTAAAAATTCTACTTGAATTCCAAAAAATTGATAGTATGACAATAAATTTTTGAATGTTGGAATTTCCGAATTGTTATAGATATTCTTTAAATAGTTTAACATATTTTTTAATTCTAAACTTGACAGTATGCTGCTATGTAGAGCGTTTACTTTGGCAAACATAATAGCGTCTTCCAAATTATCAAGAAACATTATTAGATTTTGACAATCTAAATTTAATTGCGTTGTAATTCCTTGGAAACTTAGGTAATCTTGTATGTTATTGATAGTTTGTTGAACTGGTGAGAGTAATGTATATAAACTTGATTGCAGTGACTCTTGATTTTTACTTAGAGTTGCCACAGTTTCGTTGTAATTATCGATTAGATTTTTTGATAATGAAATCTGTAATTTTAATTCGTCAACTATGGTTTTCTGATTGGACTCTAAAATTGCTATTGCTTCATCATATCGTTTACCGTCATCTGAATCTAGGGTTCCGAATAACCATTTATTAATCTTTCCAATTCCATCAATAAAACCTCGTTTATTTCTAATGTGAGGGTGTAAATTTTCGATTTTATTTGTTGCAATTTCTATTAAGTATTCGGTTCTGAGGAGTAGGTTTTGCGCTAGTGCATGATAAGAGATATTATTCGATGCATTTACTGGTAATAAACTTTCCTTGAGTTTAAGAAAATAAGCCTTAATATTACTTAGTTTATCGATTAAATGTCTTAAATCTACGTAATGAATAAATGTATGTCTATTATAAATAAGTCTGGAATTTCCCAGTTGGATAGGTAATATGGGGTTCTCCAGCGTGGTGATTTGAATGTCAGACCCGTTTGTCAGGTGGATCTGCAGGACCAGGTATAACAGGATCGTCGCTGTTTCCTGCTTCATCCTGAAAAGATTTTCCTCCATTAGGTTTAGGTTTTCTGAGGGTACTTTTATGATATGAAGTTTTGTCTGTTATTATTTTGGTATCAGTTTCATCAATTATTGGTACCTTTTTAAATTTTGGTTTGTCTTTGCTTCTATATTTCGTTTTCACGTAGGCGATCTTTTGATCTTGAAAGTCAGGAGGTTCTTGTCTAGTTTCGTTTATTTTCAATATTACATTTTGTTTGGTTTCTTCATTTATTCTCTTTACTTTCTCATATAGCTTGTTCGATGTTTCTTTATGTGATTGTACATAGCTAGATATGATAGCGTTGTCGTTTAGATCAAAAGGGTTTATAGTATTTACGTGTCCTGTTGTTATTTCGAAGGGCGTAAGTTTGGTCACGCTTTGTATTGAATTATTATAACCCATTACAGCTCTTCTCATTAACTGCTGTATTGTCATGTCTTTGTTTTCTTCTCGTAAACAACGAAAACTTTCAATTATGGTCGAATGAAAACGTTCAACGGGTGAGTTCGAATTACTGTTTTTCGCGGTTGTATAGTGTAGTTCAATTCTATACAATTTACAGAAATCTTCGAGGTCTTTATTTTTGAATTCTGTTCCTTGATCTGCGGTTATTTTTAATGGAAGACCGTGATGTGTTACGAATGTATACAAATTTTCTACTACTTCGGTACCTGTAATACTACGGAGTGGGTAGGCTTGTCCATATCTTGAGAATGAATCTAAAATTGTTACAAAGGCGTCGTAATTTATTCTAAAAGTATCCACGTGTATGTGCTCGAAAGGTCTTGATGCTGTAGGTGTTAAATTAAATTTAATTACGGGTGGATTTCGATCATATTTGTTTCTTTGGCATATCTCGCAATTATTAATGAAATTTTCAATATCATCTGACATCTTTGGCCAATAAAATCTTGTACTGAATGCTGCTTTCATTTCATTCATACCTCTGTGGCATGTTTTGGTGGTGTGGTGTAGAGTAAGTTTTTCCTGTTGCTCATCTCTTGTTCGTATATCTTCTAAGAACGTTGAGCATTGTAATATCTTGTAAGATGAGTTTTTAAAAAGGTTTTGCAAAGTGATTGCAAACTGACGTGCGCATTCTTGGTTATTAAAGTATATAGCGTATAATTGTTTCGGTTTTACATATTCTTTAAGGAATGTGACTATACTGAATGTTGGATCTCTACTTGAAATAGTTAAGTAAAATCTGCTGTTTTCGAACACTCGTTCTTGTCTTAGTTGAAATTTGGTTATATCTCCACTTGTGACAATTATTTGATTTTTATACATGTTTATGGCTCTTTCAGTTATTGGCATTCCGCAAATGGGATCTTCAGCTGAAGAGTGTACTGTTTCAACTCCTTCTTTATTATTCTCATGAATAGTTGGTGGTTTAATTTGAATGTCCGAAATAATATTTATTTTCGGTGGAATAACTTCATCAATTGTAACTTGATCTACGTTTGGTAATTCGCTAGGTGTTAATAGAAATTCTTTTATTATATCATCAGCGTCGCCTGCATTATTACAAACTGATTCGGTTTCTGCTGCATTGACTTCTGCTACATTCCTGGATAGAGCATCAGCTGCTTGGTTGTTTTTCCCTTTTTTATATCTAATTTCGTATTCAAATTCTGCTAATTTTAGTCGCCATCGTACTAAACGAGAATTTGGTTCTTTTAGCGACATTAACCATTGTAAAGGTTTGTGATCGGTGTATATCACAAATTTTGCGCCATATAAATAGGGTCTGTAATATTTACAACTCCACACAATAGCCAATAATTCTTTTTCTGTTGTTGAATAATTGATTTCGGCGGGGTTTAGAGTTCTGGATGCATAGCAAATTGGGTGACCATCTTGAGATAAAATTCCCGAAATTGCATAATTCGATGCATCCGTAGTCAGTTCGAAGGTTTTAGAGAAATCCGGATATGCTAAGACTGGTTCTGAAATTAATAGATTCTTACAGGTGTTAAAACATTCTACGAATTCTTGTGTGTGTTCGACTTTATTTCCTTTCTTTAAACATAGAGTCATCGGTTTAGTGATTTTGGCAAAATTCTTAATAAACCTACGGTAATAGCCTAACAAGCCTAAAAATGCTTTGATTTCCTTTTGCGTTCTTGGAATGGGATATTTTTGTATAGCAACTATTTTCTTTTTATTAGGTCGGACTCCTTCAGGTGTCACAATATGACCTAGAAATTCAACTTCCTTTCGTAGAAATTCGCACTTGTCAATTTGTATTTTTAAATTAGCTTCTCGCAATTTCTTAAAGATGAGTTTAAGGTTCTGAATATGTTCCGTTAAGCCTGTGCTCACTACTATTATGTCGTCCATAAATACCATACAAATCTTGTTCTGTAGCTCTTTTAAGACTTCGTCCATTATTCTTTGGAACGTAGATGGAGCATTTTTCAGACCGAATGGCATCCTTAAAAATTCATAATGTCCATTTTCAACTGTGAACGCCGTTTTTTCTATGGAGTCTTTTTCTACCTCAATCTGGTGAAAACCAGACGCTAGGTCCAATGTTGAAAAGTACTGGGCTCGTCCTAATTTGTCCAATATATCGGTTATATTTGGAATAGGGTAGCGGTCCGAAATTGTCTTTTCATTGATTTTTCTATAATCAACTACTACTCTCCATTTTTGTCTTTCCGAAGCGTCCATCTTCTTAGGGACGATCCATATCGGTGATGACCATGGACTGGATGATGGTCGTATTATTCCCTTTTCTAACATTTCGCTGATTTGTTTGCACACTTCATTCTTGTGAATGTATGGGTATCTGTATGTCTTTGTGTACACTGGTATATTATCTGTGGTTTTTATTTCGTGTTTAATTTTCGATGTAAATGTTAATTTGTCTCCTGGTTGGTAAAATATATCTTCAAATTCTCTGCACAATGCCGTAATTGCTTTTCCTTCTTCTTGGTTCATATGTTCGGTGCGTATTAGATGATTTAACTGTGCCTTTTTGCTTGGTATTTGTTGAGAACATTTATGATTTACTTGTTCGAAAGTCATACATTCGAATTCTTGCGGTTTAAATAATTGACAAGGAAATGGTTCAGTGAGAGTCAATGTTATATAGTTATTTGTTGGGTTATGAATTTCGATTATAGCATAACCATCGTGAGCATAAGAGAGAATGGATGGAAAGTTCAATTCATCTATTTTTTCGCTGTTGGTGATGATTTCTCCTTCTCGTATATTAACTGGAATTTTCTTTAAAGTTTTTTCTTTGGGATTTATGGTAATAGAAAAATTTGTTTCGGAAGGTCTTCGGTATTTAAAAGGAATTTCGATTTGTTGTCCAATTAGTTTTTTATTTAAAAGATCTATATTCAATCCCATATTAATTAAATCTGTTAGACCGATTACTCCATCAAAATAGTCGTGAAAATCAAAAAGAATAAAATCTATCTCATAATCTAGTTTAAATTCTGAAAATGCTGGAATTTTTGCCTGAAATTGTGTGTTTTCACTACCTATTGCTGTTTTGATGATGTTATTCGCTCGATAGATACAGTTTGGATAACATTTTTCTGCGACAGTTGGTCTTAAAATTGATCTTGAGCTCCCGGTATCTATTAAGAGTTTAATTTTAGGATAGCCAATTTCGATATATGGTAAAGCGTTATTAGAGGAAATGTTTATTTCCGTCAAGGTTGGCCTTCGTTCTGGGCTTGTTCCGTAAAATTTCCAATTTCTTTAAGGTTTTCATTCTCTGAAAATTCTTCGTTTTTTTGTTGTTCATCTTCACCATAGTTATTCACATGATAATCAAGGTGAGTTTCTTCATTCGGTTCGTAGTACGAGTAATCTTGATAATCTTCAACCGGATATCCTTCACACTCGTTGTTGTGAAGTTCTTCGAAAGTAAAATTCGGTTTTTGATTGGGGTATGTGTTTTGGAAATGGTTGAATTGATTACGGATTGGCTGTCTGCTAAATCCGTTACTGTTTCGTACACTAATCGACATGGGTGTTGGTTTACTCATTTGACTAGGTGGAATATTCTTGGGCTTAAACACATTTTTTGGAGGTCCAAAAACTTCCCGGTTTGTAAAGAATTTTTGAGGTGCGAATTGTCTGGGCTGCACATTTATTGGTTGTGATGGCCATTGAAATGGTTTTGCCATTGTCGAATATTGTTGTTGATTAAAATTTGGGTTTCGGTTAAAAGCATTCTGATTAAATTGATTTTGATTGAAAGGGTTTTGATTAGAATAATTTTGATTGTTTGAGAATTTTGGATAATTTGAAAAATTTGTTGGTTTCGGTGCAAATTGATTATTACTGTATTTTTCAGTTGCGTTTAGGTTCCCATATAATTTTTCGAAATTTTCAAATTCAACGACATAAGCCATTGCATCTTCCAATGTGTCGAGTTTTTTCAAATGCATGTTATTTTTCAGGGTTCCCGTACAACCTGCTATGAATGTATTTAACGCCGTTTTCTCATAGTAAGTAATGTGGCAAATTTTCTGTTGTTCACTCAAATTTAAATCGTTACTAATTCTCTGAGCAACATTACTTCGAAGAAGTTGAAGTCTGGTTCCGAAACTTATTAAGTGTTCACCTTTGAATGGTCTGGCTCGTGTTAATTCTTGGACTAAATTGTCCGTATTGCGTCTATCAGAAAAACATTGTTGTAACGCGGCTTTCAGAGCGTCCCAATTTGTCAGCTCTGTTCTATTCCCAACCATTACTTCTGCTTTCTCGATTAATTTTTCCTGAATACAATCGAAAATGTGGGCATCTAATTCCTCACTTTGTAATTGCCTATATATATTTACGAGTTTATCGCATTTGGTAACAAATTTATTTAAAACGTTACTGTCACCATTAAAAGGTTTAATATTTTCTAATCTAGATTTGAATAAATCCCAGTCAATGGGGGTTTGTTTACTTTGTTTCTGCATTTTAGAATCGTTATCGTTAAATGCTAATGCTAATGATGCTACTAAATCGTCAATTTCTGTCATATATTTTTGTTCCTCTTTCTTAACCTAATTTCTAACCCTAATGTGTTCAATACACTGGTTTTTTGTGTGAAATACACTTCCCTAACTATTCCAACTGAGTACCTTAATCAGAGGGTCAGGAGGGTAAAAGGAATTGGCACTAACCTTTGTTGATCTGCTTCTTCCTTCCCGAATTCTCGGCTGTGCTGCTGTCTGCTTCTGGTTCTGTTGATTGCACTGCTGGATTGGCTCCAACTGTTGTGTCTCTTGGTGTCGTCCTCAATTGGCTCGTTCGTGAAACACTTGTGCAATCCTACCGACTGCGCCACTTAAAGAACTTTTTCGGCAGACTTTGTTTTTAAAAACTTTATTTCGAAAATGGTTTACAAAATAGGTTTTTTAAACTCAACAGCTTAACTAAGAATTAACAATATTAAATTTGGAGGTAATATTTATACTTAAAAATACGTTTAGGTTGCGTTTCTCACGGGACCATCTGGTGGCGTGATGACTCCCAAGGTGATGCTGACATCGTGGTTCTCATGCGAACGAAATATGTAACTCTACTCTTGAGGTGATGCTGACATCGAGGTTCTCATGTGAGCGGAGTACGTAACTACGACGTTTACAACAGAAGAACCTATACGGTAAAGTAGCCAAGAAAGATCCGCTTTTAAGTAAACAGAACATAAAGCAGCGGTTAAAATTTGCAAAAAGAAACTGCAGTGGAGATTTGCAACGAAATTGGAAAAATATTATTTTTAACGATGAAACTAATATTAATTTATTTGGCTCTGATGGCAAATTGTATGTGAGAAGATGCATTAATGAAGAATTCAATCTACTTAACACTCTAGATGAAGTTAAGCATAGTAGTGGTAAGATCGAAGAAGGGGTGTTTTTCATATAACTGAATAGGTCCATTATTTTGGATAAAAGAAAATATGACAAAAGAAATTAACTTAAGCATTATACAGACAATTATGCTACCTTATATTGAAGAGAATATTCCTTTTCGGTGGGTCTACCAACAAGGCAATAATCCCAAACATATGGCTCATGTGGTGAGCAGTGGTTCGAAAGGAAACATATAAGTGTTACATATAAACACATAAGATAAGTTAGAGTGGCATTCACAGTCTCCGGATCTAAATCCGATCAAGAACCTTTGGATATAGTTAAAACGACGTCTTACTGGTAAAAAATAGAAAACCAGAAGACATTATGACAAGAAATTTAGGCAGCCTGATTTTCAATACCTATAGAAGCATGCCAATAACTTGTCGACTCCATGTTTCAAGAAGATGTCGATCAGCAATTAAGAGTAAGGGCCATGCTACAAAGTATTATGTTCTGGTAATAATTATAGCTATAACAGTTTTATATAATTACATATTTTAGTTTTTTTTATGATTTATAATAAAAAGTACTGTTATTTATTTGATTACGTAATTTTTTCTAAAATATCTCATCAACGCATAATGATGAATAAAGTAATTGTTTATATATAGGCTAATACCATGTATACCCTTTAAATGTTCGGTAAATTCATTCTGGAAATTTAATAAGCTTAAATAATTTATTAATAAGGCTCCGACACTCTTTTTATTGGCGAGCAATATATATTCTAAACAAAACGTTTAGGTTTATTTAGATTCATATTAACAGTCTCTAAACAATAGATTAAAACAGGGAATATACAAATTAGTTTGTTAAATTTAATGTTGCTGTAAAGCCAAGATAATAAATCCTATAATTGATTTTATAGGCTGTTTGTCTATGAATAATAGAACACAAAATGGTAGCACAACATAACGGCTATCTAATCCATTAAGGCTTTCATCGATACAAGCTGTCTATTTACCGGGTACCCGAACCTCTATATTACCATATTAAACCCAACTGTGACCCTAGATCTGTATTGTCTCTATTATTAGATCATTATCGCTAACACCTGCCTGCCTACAATTACATTTTACATGAAAGTATACCTTTTATAATCCAAAGCAATTATTATGCATTATTATGTAATTTACCGCTTTTCGATATTATTATTTCGATTATTTTTAAATCTTAATTAACACATCATGAACTTGTCTTTGCCAAATAACTACCATGCATTACAAACGAAAAAAAAACAAAAAAAAATCCATTTTTCATTGCCAGTTACTATTCGATGTAGAAATGACTTTCTTTCATACCTTTGAAGCATGTATGAAATTAGTTAAATCAACAATTTGAGATATACAATATTTTCCAGTTTTTAAATTGCTGTTTTCTATCGTGTCTATTTATATAATATCTGAATGATTGTGGCATGTTCATATATTTTTTTTATTTGGGTTTTTCGCGACGATCTAAAACTCAAAAAATATCAAAAATCTGTTCTTATAAAGAATCACTGTAAAAAAGAATCACTGAGAAATTTGTCTTCGTTTTTTTTTTTTGTTTTTACCCAGTGATTCTTTTCATGAGAATAGATATTTTTGATATTTTTTGAGTTTTAAATCATGGCGAAAAACCCAAATAAAGAAAAAAAGTGTATATTTATGTTTATGATTATATAAAATTGATTTATAGTCTGAAAAAACACATCGATTTGTAAAGAAGTTCAAAATGTCCAATAAAGGAGAACTCGAGATCAGTAAATTTCCTCCTGGTAAAGTCAACAAGCGTTGGCGGGAATTTCAATACAATTTATGTGTTTTACTAAATGCGATGCGATTAAAAATCGGGGTATTTCAACACTTATCGTTACAAATAAATTTATGATGGATGGTGAACAAATGGTGAATCTCATAACCATATGAGACTTGTTTCAGAATTTTAAGGATTCGGAAAAGATGTCAAGAACTTAAACTCCTTCTGTATTCAGCATACAGTTCAGACATTGCTGTATCCAATTTTCACCACTTCGCTGTGGCATTTTCTTCTCCAAAAACGAACGCAATTTTTTTACATCTAAGTTTAAACGCCTGTTTCAAATTTAAGATAGACGACCTTAAAGTCCTTAAATACCTTAAATAGATAGTTGTTTTTAATTTTGGCAATTGTTACTCTAAGTAAAGTTTTGTCAGTTTAGACAAATACGTATTTTAAACGACAGGCAAAGCATCTAAAAATATTCCAACACTCGACATTCTTTACCAAATGGCTTTGAAGCAAAACTTCCATTTTCACGTGATTAACCGGCACTATTTGAATTTGCACGTGATTGCATTATCACGAGCAATATTTCAATCATTAAATCGACACAAAATCCCCTGAATCGACACAAAAAATACTATTAACTGAAATAATTACGAAAGCCGAACTGGTGGTAACAAAAACTAATACAAAATGGCGTCAGTTACAGATTTAGCTGTCATTTTTCACATGTAAGGATTTAGCTGTTTTACGCATCACGTGATTTCTTTAACTTACGACCATTCTTGCATTTATCTCTTTCTTTTTCTAACGATATTAATATGTTATAAGAGATTAAAAATTGATTTAGCAGGTTTACGCTCTAAGCCGATGATATAAACAAAGAAAGGACTAAATACATGAAATATAGCAGATCGATATCAACCAAGAATGAACATAAAACAATAGGTGTACTGTATAATAGTAAATAGGGACAACGGCGGGAGTATGGAAATAGTTCATAGAATACAAACAGAAAATAGAGCATACTATAGATACAAAAAGTTATTAAGGATCAAAGATATTGGATTCGGCACAAAAAGTATAATCATATACCCATTTTAACGCACACAGCAGAAACGATGACCCTCACCACAAGGTATGCAGAAAAACTAAGTCTTTAAGAGGAGGATAATAAGGACAATGTATAAATCCAAAGTACTATACTGGTAATCACCAACTGGTGACCGGCGGGAAACAGGATGAGGGGAAGACCGCGAGCAAGACGGAGGGCCAACTTGAGACAGACATAAGGCGAATTGAATGTGAATAAGGCCAGAGCAAACAACACACTATAGAGGCAACGGGAAGTAAATGCGGAGTGATCTACCGCAATGAATAGATCAAAAGAACCTCCAATGGTAGCTCCAATACTGCAGGAATACATAGCCAATGATGATAATTAATGCCATTATTTGTTTTTTTTTTTAGATAAACTATAAATTACCGAATTATCACTTGTAGTTATCATTGTGCTGCAATTTAAAGTCTGCCATTCTCATTGAACAACCCTTTAGTTAATTCCTAGATAAAAATTGTTAAAAAATATACAGGTTCCACTGTACCATCCACGAAAGTAAAAAAATTTCCAATAATAAAGAAAACAATATCCATGAATATTTTTACAAATTAATTCAGAATACTGTTATTCTCAAGGGTTAAAAAGTTAAAAACATTACTGTAAATTGAGGCAATCCATAAGGTGGAGCATTTTTTTATTAAAAACATTACCGTAACTGTAACAACTAAAAGACAACGTCCCTCAGTCAAGCCAATTCAAGGCTGGATAAGGCCGGATGACTTCTAAGAGGTATTGTACGTTGGTTACTCGCTAGTAGGTAAACCTCTCGAGAAATTAGAAAGTGTATGAAAGAGTAATTGAAAATTGGGTCTCTAGAATGTATTCCACTAGATGAAGCGGAAGGGGACATTTGAATGATATTATTTGCAAATCATAATGCCATTATTTGTTCTTCAAGATAAAATAAAAATTACCGGTCTATCATTTGTAGTTGCTTGTTATTTTATGATATCGTGGTTCTTCAGTAATTACTTTATGATCGGAAAAGTACAAACCAATAATTCCTCCAGACCATAAACCACATTAAACTGCAACTTTTTGGAATACTTAGTATTGCTAGTTGACTAATCTTTGGGATTTTCTTCATTTTATACACGGCAATTTTGACTATTTACTTTTAATAAAAGTAAAAGTAGTTTTTCTTTAAATAAAGATGCATCACGTCCATGAAGAAAATTTTGTTTGAAAATTCAATTTGATTTGATTGTTATACACTTGAATAAATTGTACGGGTTGATACGTACCGTAATACCCCATTTTCCTTCCATATTTCCATATTTCCTTTTCTAAAATGTCAAGGTGACAGAAAATACAGCTAACAGATATGTACAGTATATCAAACTGTAACTGGTACACTTGAAAATTTTTCAAATAAATGATTATATATTTTTAAATAACAATCTTTTAAAAAAAATGTCTATATATCCTTTCTTTCAATTCTTCCCTAAATGTAAGGAAGGATGGCTATAGATGATTTTTTTTAATTAGAAATTCTTATCATAACAAACTTGGCGAAAAAAAATTGTTTTTATTATTTTTCTATAGTCAAATAGAAACTCGTACACCGTCAATTAATTGGAATAAAAATGTCTTAGTTGTCCAGTTCCGAATTCAATTTATTACAGTATAGTGCAGTTTTAATAAACTTGTAACTTACATTTTTGCATTTTTAATGTACTGGGGTATCAGAGGGGCCAAACAAGTGTAGCAGAGAGAGAGTTGACTATTTACCATTACAAAATTGGAAGATCTTACAGGGAAATCCGTATTACAGCGAAAAATTATTAATAGGTCCTACACTACAGTGCACACCATTATAACACGTTATAATAATGGCCATCAGATAAAAAATAAAGTGAGGAATTTAAAAGAAAAATATATACGATGAGCGTTGGATTCTACGCAGACTTGCTAATAATCTCAAATTGTTAGCTCCTAAAGGAGCAAAGGACATAGAAATGCATTTAAAGAAAAAAGCTAATCCCCAAACAATCAGAACTTTATTACATAGAAACAATTTACATAGTAGAGTAGCATGAAACAAACCCTATATAAGAAAGGAAAATAAAATCAAACGTCTTGCATTTTCTGAAGAGCACAGAGATAAGGACTTTTTATTTTGCAAAAACATGACATTCGCAGACGAGGGCAAATTCAAAATTCTGACGGAGTACTTAGGGTATGGAAAAAACCTAATGAAGCACTAAAATTTAAGTAACTTGGTGGCGGCTTTGTAATGGTATGAGGGTACATGTCCGCCAAAGGCTCTGGTAACTTACATTGTATTGAATGGGTTATGAACTAAAATATTTATCTTAACATCTGAATACAAAATCTGACACAAAGTGCTCAAAAATTGGGAATAGAATAACGATTTATATTTTATCAAGACAACGATCCCAAACAGAACGGTGAAATATTAAGACCTGGTTGTTATACAACTGCCCTAAAGTTATGGAATATATATATATATATATATATATATATATATATATATATATATATATATATATATATATATATATATATATATATCCTGAAATGTGTAAAGAAAACATTTTAAGTTTTCAAGTGTACGAGTTTCAATTTGATATACTATACTCAATTACCTATCAAACAATATTATTTGGATATTTTATTTTGTCTTTGAAATATTACGAGCAAGGCACATTATTCATTTTAGGTTAAACACATACTGAGGAACAGAAAATTTGCGATACTCGATATACTGTTATGAACAAAAAGCAAAGGGACTTTTGTTTCAAAAAATTTGATCGATTATTGTATCGATACAACTATTTGTTTTTTATGTCGGTATGACAAAAGTTTCGTATGTTTTTGACATCTGACAAAAGAATCATGTCTTTTCGCTGGTTAAGTTAGAAATTATAGCGCCTTTTATAGTTGTTTAAAAAAAATTCGCCGATTTTTTAAATGGATAATTTTGTTGAACAAATAATTAGCATTTAATTTTGTCTAAAAAATTAAATTTCTATTGTTGATGCGTTAAAAATGTTAAGAAAGTGTTACGGCAATGAAACTAGGGAAACAGAATGTTTACAAGTGATATAAGGACTTGTGATGGTAGAAAAGCAGTTAAAGATGAAATTCGTTCAGTAACTGTTCATTGTTTTTGCATAACGATACGCATCATTGTACATTACAATAATTATTCGTAAATGTTTCGCTGAAAATCAAGCAAAAATTGTTCTACAAGCACCATATTAATCAGATATGGTATTGAGCGACTTTTTCCTGTCTCCATTAAAAACCACTCAGGTTCAAGTTCGTACAAGTAAGTCAAGAGAATTTGCCAGCCGCTTTGGAGTAAATACGAGAAATTAACAACAAATAGTATTTCGAAGACTGGAAAAAACATTGGAATAAGTATATTGCAGTAGGAGAAATTATACTTCATATTACTTTGAAGACGACAAAGAAATTTTAGGTGAATAAACAAATACTTCTTGTTTTTTTTAAGACATCTTACTTTTTGATCAAAATAGTATGAATTTGGTTTTCTTGAAGTTGACACGCTCTCTTACATATCACAGATAGAAGATATAAACCAAGGCTTTTCAAACTGAGGTACGCGAACCCCTAGGGGTTCGCCAGCTGATTGTAGGGGGCTCAACGACAAGATTTACGTCATGGCGACTAACTGGCTCGCCCGTGCGTACGACACGCGTGATGGGGCGCTTCTTATGATGGTAATCACTAATGTGGTGCGTGCTCGGTTGCGGCTGTGACACAGCGGCGATTTGCTCCACCGGCGAAACCCACGCGTTTGTTACATGCGCGCGCATTGCTGCTTGATATATTTATCAAAACAAAAGAATCATTTATACTCATTTCGGACGGCCGGTGATCAACTCATTTTGTGATCAACTCATTTTAGACGAATAATAATTATAAACATAAATCAATAATTAAAAGCGGGATCATTACGCGAAATATGTTCAGATGCTCAAACGTTATCATCCAATTATCAAACTGTGAAAAGTAAGTCGACTCAAATTGCGTCTGCTTCTGCTGAAAGTTGAATTTCAAATGAAACTTCGGCGGAAACGAGTGAACCAAAAAAAAACATCATACCAACGGCAAAAAAAGGAAATATGACGAAAACTATCTGAAAATTGGATACGTGCAAAGAACCCAACCACAGTGTGTAGTTGTTCAGAAGTTCTCACAGATAGCTCGATAAAGCCATCACTACCGCAAAGACATCAGCACTACGTAGACAAACCTTTAGATTTTTTTCTTCGAAAAAAGAGATGGATTCTTCAAAAAAAAAAAATTAAAAACACCGTGGCTACTAACTAATATTTAGGTGCATTTCTATGTTTTTCCTTTTCCTTCGTGTTTGACGTTCATTTTTCCTTGTGGCATATAAAATCGCAAGGACCGGAAAGTCATACAATATTGCTGAATAATTAATTTTACCAGCTGCCAAAGATATGAGCAGTTGCGTACTTGGTGACAATGATGCAATTAGAATGATACAATTACACGGCGCATTCACGACATGGCAGGCGATGTGGAAAATCAACTCGCATAATGATTGCAAGACAATTATTATGCAATTCAAGTTGATGAATCAAAATATTTTTGAGCAGCAAGACACATATCCCGAACTCTTACGCAAAGCGATGAATTATATATTTTGCCCTTCATGGCAACTTATGTGTGAGTCGATTTTCACACCTCATGATAAAAACAAAATACAGAAATCGACTTGATTCTGAATTAGAATTAAGAATGAAATTGATCAAAATTGTTCCTAAAATAGACTCAATTTCCGACAAGAAGCAAACCACATTAATCACATTAATTAACAACATTGTTTTTTGTGACTACATTATATTTTATTTAAATTAAAAACCTTACTTTCTTCTATAGCTAGATTTTTGTTAAAGGGGTTTGCAGTCATCTGGGAAATTTAATAGGGGTAGATGGAAGTTTGAGAAACCCTGATATAAACAATCTAATTAATTTCATGCCTCGCAGAGTTGTAGGATGTTATAATAATCTCCAACATATATGGAACCTTTTACCTCACCCTATTATCTCTTTTCTAAAACTTAAAATTTCAATAAAAACGAATTTTTGCAAAAGCAATCTCGAGATCGGGAGACTACCTTGTCTGTCGTTCTTAACAAGAAAATTCAGAGGGGAGCTGAAAAACTCTTGGTTTCCGAAGATTGTGTTGTCAAATAAATAACCATATTTATAAAACTATTTGGAATTATGAAATGTTTTCATCTAGGTAGTTAACTTTCTAATAATATATTTTTATGAGCTAAAATACACGCATCCCTCCGAATCGTAAAACAACAAAAATCCAATTATCTACACGTATAACGACAAGATAAACGTTATCGATAATTCAAAAACCCCCAATTAGGCTAATAATAGTCCCGTTTCTGTATTAAAGTTTTGTTCGAAAGCCGATGGAAAAAAATCAATAGGATTTTAGGGTCTGTTTTACAGACTCGAGGTCAAGTTGGAGTTAAGTAGGTCGCCATAACATTTTCGATCTGATAAGAAGGCGAGGTATATCGACGAAAATATTTAGCAGATTACACAATGGACGTTTTATATTAATAGGACCGTGATGGTATCTGATTTAGATGAGTTAGTCTGGCGCTAGACAAAATAAATTAAGAAATCGGTTCAACATGTTTTGTATATTTCCTTTTTATGTCGTTTGTACTATCGTGTTTGGCTGCTATTATTTTCCGTATTTTCTCATTTTCAACTTTTCACCGCTTGATCTACCCACTTTCCTTAATTTTTCTTTTTATTGGGCAACCTTCACTACTATAAGTTGCAATCTCTTTGATAATGTAATGATTGATTGTTTCTTTGCTTTAGCTGCTTAATAATATCTTTTCACCTTGAGTACCATATATATATATATATATATATATATATATATATATATATATATATATATATATATATATATATATATATATATATATATATATATATATATATATGTTAGTTTGTAGTGTTTCGCGGATGGAAGAATACGCTAGACTATTACTCCGGGAGTACATCCGATCGTTTGTGCCCCGTTTGTTGGGAAAGTGCAGACGTTTCGCCAAGGGTACACTTGGCATTCTCAATGTTTGTCTCAATACTTGTTTCAGTCTTCAGACAAGCATTGAGAATGTCAAGTGTGACCTTGGCGAAACGTCTGCACGTTCCCAACAAACGGGACACAAACGATCGGAAGTACTCCCGTACTAATAGCCTAGCATATATATATATATATATATATATATATATATATATATATATATATATATATATATATATATATATATATATATATATATATATATATATATATATATATGCAGTGTCAGATTTCCTTGGACTGGGTCCAATGAGACAACAGTAGTTGAGTGTCATCATACACCCAACCGTTGGGTTCCACAATCTCATGTGGAACACACAACAACCTGCGTCTTCGCCTAAATGAGCATTTCCGTTGGTTGCTTGACTGGAGACGAGCCCCACCCATCCCTTCAACTGTAGGGTATATGTTTCGTCTCTTGATGTTTAGGCTCTTCAGGGTACCTACTCATGCTCCCCATCAAAAACAGGGAGACGCTATCCACAGCCAACAACCAATGTTTTCGCCGACTTCCCGTCGGATGGCGTATATATGCAGTGTCAGATTTCCTTGGACTGCGTCCAATGAGACAACAGTAGTTGAGTGTCATCATCCACCCAACCGTTGGGGAGCATGCATGTAACTGATACAGAAATACTCGTACTTTTATAAAAATGATAATTCCTATATACTGTGACTAAATACGATATTTAAAGGATAATTTATTATGATGGCTTGAGTTTCATGTAAATTTGTAATAATTCCATGTAATAATGCTGTAAAATTGTCTTAAAGTCAGCTGCATGGAAAATTCCTTCTACCAATATAATTTATATTTTATATATGGCATGCCCGTGGGGAAATATAAATTTAAATCAATTCCGACTTTTTCGTTCTCCATAATTCTGAAATAAAAATGTATGGCTGAGATTGGAAATAAAATCCTGGTTTTGATATATTATGGAAGTACATTTTTTTTATGTAAAAAATTGTGTCTGCGTGGGGTAATACCTCAAATACATCGTTATTTGTATATTTCATTTTCTTCTATTTTACTAAATACTCAGGTATCGCTTTATAAGTCCCATTGTCAATTATTTTTTTTAGTTAAAGTAAATCGTAACCATTGAAAAAATAAATAAAGTATGTATTTATTTTGTAAAAATTAACTTTCAAACCTAACTTTCAACAAATCTCCACAATATCCCAAAAAAAGAATAATGAAAAACTTAAATCTAGTAAACGTTAAAATTTATATTAAATTTTAAAATATTCGTTATAAGTTTTTTCTATGTTCTGAGCAAATATTTTGTTAACAATTACTGTATATTTGTTTTATATATCTATTTATTAACCTAGGGCATATAAATAGTAATATTCCCTGAGACCTGTGATGGGTGCTTTCTCCAACTCTAGTTGGAGAAAGCCAAGTCCCACCAAGTCCTTTACATTCGTGCAGTAATAATTTCTAGTCAGTTTAATTGAAACGCCTTTACCAACTCCTTACTCAATTGTTAGAGAAAGTTTCTTCGTACTGTTTTTCCATCTAAATGGTAAGTATCGTTCGAAAAGTGCTCGGCCTGATAAAGATATTACATTTTTTTTTAATTTTCAACAAAGTCACCTTGCAATTTAATACATTTTAACAAAAATTTCAACAAAATGCACTTACAGGAGCAAAAGACGCGAAGTCCCCATCAGAGACGTCCTCATTCATGACAACGTCAGGCTACACACAGCGGTTTTGACGAAGGAACAACAAACAATCAACAAATATCAAGATGTTGAGTGAGGACTTCTCGGGCCATTGGCTGATGACCCAAACTCAAAGTTTCTACGAGCAAGGAATTCACAAGCTTTCAAAACGCTGGGAAAATTTGTAGAGCGTGAAGGAGATTATGTCGAAAAATAATCAATATATTTTTTGGATTATTTTATAAATAATAATTATGTATAAAATAATTCCGATTTATATTTGATTCACCATAGTATTTTGTATCAATTGCAAGTGGAATTTCCTATGTTTTATTATCACGTATTGTCGTCATATAAACAAAATTTATAAAACATACTTTTAATATAGTTACATTAGTTTGTTCTCCAGTATATTTTAGTACGAATAAATAGTCGCTATTATCCAAATCAAACGTACATAATCTTATATTTCTATATGTTGCCTTCAAAATTGCATCAATAGTGAAAATCCCTAAAGTACTATTTATTGAAAAGCTAATAATTTACGTTGCAGTAAATTAAAGGGTATTTGGAAATCCATTATTAATAATTCATACGTTTTATCGATTGACGTATAACAGGGAATATAAAATTAGAACTTTCGATCTGTGTGATCTTTGATGATATATATACACGTATCTATTTAAACCTCACTCGTTATAGAGGAAAAGCTAAATATTAACTTCTCCTATTGGGTTTGTTGGTGAGATATATATGACATTATTGATTATATAGAGGAAATTTTACGCCCTACGACATCTATTAGTTTTCAGATAGATGTAATTTCATAAAGAATTTCTATATAAAAATAGTTTTTACTTCTTAGATCAGACCGTAAATGTGGTACTTTTGTAAGTAAAAGGTTCTCCAATAAGAGCACCAGAACTTTAAAATGAGACAAATAATAACTATAAGTCATAATCCGGTAAATTTATATTTTATCTTGAAGAACAAATAATGGCATTGTATTACTGGTGCCTGACTGTTTCTTTGAAGGTCAAGAAATGTTCGGCGTTTATTTCTGCAAACCAAAGATTAACAGAACCCACAATAAAGAGATCACATCTGACGCTCTTGATGTTGTCTAGTTCACATTACCATTTCGCGAAATAACGCGTTCCGGGCAATCCGGTTTTTTGCAATAAATTGATTGTCTGGCGAGACAAGTCGCTCCATCTTGTTGAAAGATGTGTTCTTTCAACAATGTTTATATCCACATTTATCCGCTCAGGTCAAAGAGATTCTGTTGAGATTCTGCATTAACAGTAATACATTTTCCATTTGAAGATATAATATTTTGAATTTAGAATTATTCAGTTTATAGATTAGTAGAGTCGTAGTAGAAATCTGTAGTCAGTAATATGGATTAAAGAATATATGATTATTTTCCAAATGGATCTCCAACGTTAATAGGCATTAGTTAGTAGACAGTAAATAAAAAATATATTATATATTACGTATATTACGAGTAGAGGAATAGATGAACATTTTAAGGAAAAAAGGAGTTTATAGAAAATTAAGATGGGCTATATCAAAGGAAAGTAGGAAGAGGAACAGAGGATTTCAAAAAGAGAACGGGAGTAATAAAGGAACAAAATAGCCGAAGGGTCCATCTAGCAAGACATGGCGAATAGAAAAGGGACCATCACATAACATGCGTACTGAAGAATGGTCACCACTTATTAGATGACCATGTGAGAAGCAACAGTGTCTAATTCTAAGCCTATTCCACTTTATAAAAAGATGGCTCTCAAGAGCTGGAGGGAGACCACATTCGAAGAATTTAGGTTTTACGGTATATAACTTGGAGGAGTAACCTAAATTATCCCAGTCGAATTGAATAATATCTTGAACAATTAGTGAGATGGAGGAGAAAACACCACGGTGATGGAAAAGGGGCAAGATGGGAAGATTGAGAAGATTTATGTTTAGAGCCATTTTGGCACAGTAGTCGGTTCGATCATTACACAATATGCCTGCATGACCAGTGATCTAAAGGAATTTTACTACGGACTCTCTAAATTGAGATTCTTGGGTAAGGGAAAGAATGTATGGAATCAGAGCAGAGAAGCCAATTGAATGATGGATGGAAGAGTGTCTAAGAAATGGCCTCTCTGGTGACTAAAAGTTCGGCAGAAGGGATACACTCTTTCAGGTGTGAAGACGAAGAACACAAGTAAAATTATCGTGGACGAAGGCTGAACTCAGGCCTTATCAGTTCATTATCAGGTCGGTCTTGAATGATTTTAGGGAAAATGATAGGAGGAGGAGGGAGAAAAAGGTTTATTATATGGAAGGAGGCTGAAATTAGGGGCACAGCACTAGAAGTAACCATGGCAGCTTGTGGGGGAAAGTTATTGGATGGCAAGGAGGCAAAGAAATGGCAAAGTCAAGGAGAAAAATGGAAACAGTAGTGATTGAACTTTTTAATCGATGAGAGCGAACAGGGTTGGGGGAAATCAAGAGGGCCAAAGAAAGATTGATAAGAGGGAATCAACACGTGCCTGATTCAAATGCAACTCTTCCCCGATCATTCTGACCATCAACCGACGATCAGAACGCACAAAGTCCGGATGCAGAATCCGAACATTTTCATCACTTCTTGCTGTTGAAGGCCTTCCACTGCGAGGTACATCTTTATCCGAGTCTTGGCCTTTTGAGAATACCTTTCACCAGCTGGACTCTTGACAAAGCACTGCTTCCATACTGCTTCCATGTCTGTTGAAGTTTTGCAAAAGTTTGCGTTGCAGTGAGTCCAACTTAATAGCGCACTGTCGCCGTGCCGTTGTTGCCACTTGTTTTCAGAATACACTAAAAAGTCCAATTCACGAAAAAATTCCTTCGAATAATCAAGTGACTCTAAAGAGTTCAAACTCGTACTGAAGACGCATAAGATGTTGACATATCCCAGCCCCCCCCACCAGTCTCGTTTACTTTATTTACACACTATGTATGATGCTGCAAATACAATGAAGGTAGCCGCTTTATCTCTGTCGAAGAGACGCGCGGGGAATTCTTTATGTCTTACATTGACGTACAAAATATGCATAATATTTCAGAGAGACAAATTCTATGACGCTGATTATCTACGTACTTTCAGAATGATATTTTTCATCAGTTATAAATCTTAATATAACTCAATATACATTTTTATGCATTATATTATTTTTTCTCTTTCTTTCTACTTTACTCCAACTCTATTTTGTACATAACCAAAAAAGTATATCGAAAGGGGATTTGGAATATCCAATAAAAATTCAAATCTCATTGAAGCTTCTGCCACATGCCAGATTTTCCTTTGAATATATCGGAATGTGAAAATTAGGATGAAAATACGTCTGTTGCAAATTCTCGAAAGCTTGATGTTATATTTCAGCTTTAGAGGAAAAAAGTATATTGTCGGAATATATAGAGTAACATATTGGATTGTTACAAGTCTTGCACGCATTTCTTAACTTGCGTATATTTCAGAATTTATTTTATTTATTAGAATACAACGGCATTCTTAATGGGCTTGCAATAGTACCAGTTTGTGGTATGGGATAATTCTGATGGTCTAAAAATGTTGTTAATATCACCGTAGTAAAATTGAAAAATTTGTATGGTAAATAGTTTTGATAAATCAAAAGGAAACAATTAGTTTCGGTTACATAGTATGGCTTTGTTGTCGATGGAGTTCACATAATTAACCGAAGCTCATGTGTTGATTAACAGATAAAGCTCTTGACTAGAAATTGTAGATCTCATCTATCCCTGGGCAAAAAAAATATACTTACCCTTGATGGCAGTAATAACTTCCTTTTTAATGATAGAAGAGCAATTTAAATTCTCCATGCAATGTTTTTCAATCATTTTTGGAAGAACAGTATTACTGAAGAGTATTTTATTGAAGTAGTTTTCCTCTACTAAGCCTCCACTTCCGCCAATTTTAGTGGATCATTCTTTGGTTTTTGCAAACCTAGCTATTATGGACTGGAAGTAAACCTGTTTTCGTCAATCCAGTTCTATCGTTCTATACGTTTTTCCTCGTGATGGTGAGTGAATTTTAATTGCGCATATCCGCCATCGTACATGTCACGAATTATTTTTTTGATCTACCACAAACTGGCTCTATCAATCAATTTGATTTAACTATTCGATTCGTCTTCTCTGGGAAATAGCTGTCTAGAATTAAAACATTATATATTATAATAGCTATCTGGAATTATAATATTAATTATAAAAGCTATCTAGAATTATATTAATTATAATAGCTATCTAGAATTATAATATTACTTATGGTACAATAGAACTGAATCTGTGACATACGTAGCTGCATTTATTTCAATAATGTCGGAGTCTGAAATTAGCGTTGTTGTTGTTATTATGTCCATTGTGGTTAGGTTTTCAGACGTTGGTTTAACTTTAATACTAATGTGTCTTTGCTGTTGTTGATGTTCAGTATATAAAGTAGCAGTAAACTACCCATACAGATCATATTCAGATTTTAGTAGATCCTCCATTTGCTGTTCAACCTGTCATGGTGAGGAGAATGGAGAGAGGAAGATTATTAATATATTGCACTAACACTTGCTGTTTGTTATTCTATGCGCGAAGGGACGTTAATTAGTAAATAAGTTACACAGCCACATATCCATTTATTTGCACTTTTTTAGCCAACGATTCTTCACATTATTCACCATTCACACATTAAGAAAAAAATTCTTTACAATAAGGGTCAAAAACAAAGGATTTCCGCGAAAAAGAGTTGCAAAGTTATTAAATCCCCAATCGAAAAGTTATGATAAGAATTTTCATTTTAAGCAAATATGTATAAAAGTGTATTTGACAAATAATATTGGGTTATTATTTAACGAATAAACTACAGGTCAGTTAATAAATACATCAGCCAAAAAATTAAAGTGGTGTCGTCGACAAAGGGTGTTGATATAGGGCAGAAATTATTTCAGTGTGTGTTAGTGTGTGTATTTAAATCTCATTTAAAACCAAAATGGTATTCTGTACGCGAATATTAGAGTATGCTTCTTATTTACGGAGAAGCAGCAATCAAATTAAAAATATCCTACCAAGGCTTCTTCAACATTTTTGGGAAATTTGCTTGAACCGTGCCAAACCGACATATACTGAAATGGTGAACATTTAATTTAATAAAACAATTAATATTTATATATATCATCATCATCATCATCAGCCCGTATCGATCCACTGCAGGATGAAGGCCTCTTCAGCATGCTTCCAACCTTCACGGTCCTGGGCTTTCCTCTGCCACTCGGGTCCAATATACTTAACGATGTCATCAGTCCATCGTGCTTTCGGTCTTCTTCGCGGACGTTTGCGATCAAGCGGTATCCACTCCAGGATTGCCTTGGTCCATCTGTCGTCCCATCGCCTCGCTATATGGCCTGCCCATCTCCATTTCAACTGCTTTATTCTTCCAATGATGTCACAGACTTTTGTTTGTTCCCTGATCCATGCGCAGGACTTTCTGTCTCGTCTTGTAATGCCAAGCATACATCTTTCCATTCCCCTCTGTGCCACCCGAAGTTTTTGAATTGATTGCGAGGTGAGTGTCCAGGTTTCACTTCCGTATGTCATAACGGGTAGAACGCACTGATCGAATACTTTTCTTTTCAGGCAAAGTGGGAGTCTGCTCTTAAACACTATGTTGAGCCTACCAAATGCCTGCCAGCCACATTTAACACGCCGTTCCACCTCCCGGGCGGTATTTCCCTCCATGGAAATCCTCTGCCCAAGATATACAAAGCTGTCCACAATCTCTAAATCCCTTCCTAAAACTGAAATTCTTCTGTCCTGAGTGAAGTTATTGAACATAACCTGACTCTTTTTCAGGTTTATTTTCAAGCCAAATGGTTCGCCAGCCCTTTGCAGTTCTTGTATGCGTCTTTGCAGCTCCTCTGGGTCTTGTGAAATGAGAATAATATCATCTGCAAATCTAAGATGGTTTAAGTTTGCACCATTGATCTTTACCCCATCCTGTTCCCAATCCAGTTTACGGAATACTTCTTCAAGGCCAGCCGAGAAAAGAATAGGCGATATTGCGTCACCCTGCCGTACACCTCGTTCTATATTAATTCCCACTTCAAGATCATCAAGGTGAATTGTGGCTGTAGCTCCATCATATATCGATTCTAATAGGTTTACATAGGCTCTCTCTACACCTTGGCTAAGCAGTGCATCCATTATCGCATGCTTTGAGATGGAATCAAATGCTTTTTCGTAGTCGATAAAAGCCAAGCACAGTGGCATGGTGTATTCGTTGTGCCTTTCTATGACCTGCTGTACAACCTGGATGTGATCCATTGTACTGAATCCACTTCTGAATCCTGCTTGTTCTCTTGGTTGTGCGTCATTCAGTTTTTTTAATATTCTTTTAGAAATTATCTTAGTGAAAACTTTGTACATCACTGATAGGAGGCTTATTGGACGGTAGTTCTTTAAATCTTCCTGTGCTCCTTTTTTATGTAAAAGGATCACTTCTGCATTTTTCCATAAGTCAGGTACTTTTTGTTCTTTGAGGCATTTTGAGTATAATTTTGCCAGTGCTTTATGCAACGTCCGACCACCAGCCTTCAGCATTTCGACAGTTACACTATCCTTTCCTGAAGCCTTGCCATTCTTCATCAATTCTATAGCATTTGTTACTTCCTCCACTAGAATATCTGGTATTATATATTGTTCTTCCGTGGGTATTGCTGTCCCTGACTGGCTCTGATCTTCATATAACTGGGAATAAAACCTTCTGACAATCTCTAACATTTGGGTACGCGTCCTGCACACTGTGCCATCCTCACGCTTTAAAGCATATATTTATGCAAATATATGCAAGTATATGCAAATATATGCAAATATTTATATATATATATATATATATATATATATATATATATATATATATATATATATATATATATATATATATATATATATATACTCGATTTACAATGTGCTGAAAAGTATGCCACCCAAGACAGAATTCCTATATTTTTTCAATCAATCCTCGTATAACGTCTTGAGACCAAAAACTTTTAAAGATATGTTCAAAAACATTTAAAATTTTTGGAATAATCTCGAAATATACTTATACCTTATATAAAAGAATAAAAACTTTCAGACCATAGAGCAATGAACGAACAATAGATTTATTTGACGTCCTCATTTTCCAAGCCTTCTAAGTCAACGGTCTTTGAACTCATGACCTACGCCCTCCAGCTGCGTGGTCAGAATGAACTAAATATCTCTTTCGGGTAAAAAAATATATTTGTTATTTTGATTGGATTGTTGTGTGAGACAGTCAGCTAGACTATTCATTTATGATTTATTATTATGTAGAACATTTGAGCTGTTTTTATCATAAACAAACTTAACATTTTGAGTGTTATGTATAATGTTATAAGCCATCATTAAAATTTATCTTTATGACATTTCAGGAGATAATAAGATATTCATAATTATTTTTTCTCCAATATGGAGTTTGATATTCTAAACTCAAAGAAATTTACCACTAAATACCAAATAACTTTTTACCTTTTCGAGGCCCGTTTCGACTTCTGATGTTAACATCATCAGAAGGTAAGTTAATCTAATTCCAAAACCAAACTATATTCTATTTACATGACAACCGTACCTAATGAAGCGTATACAAATTTGTTTACCGATTTTTAACATGTTTTGTCAGTTGTTTTCCGAAAGATTTGTAATTAAATAAGATTCGTTTTACGTTAGAAGAACGTTTAGAAATTTTCCAGTTTTATTACACAAATTTGCGGTCCCCTCGTGCTACTAAACGAGCGATTAAGATCCATGGTGGTATTCGTCGTGGTGGTCCGTCTGAACAGGCGTGAGTGACCCTATTTATTTTGCCGTATTTGGTGTTCAAATTTTGGACATCTAATTTTGAGCAGAATAATTCGGTTTTTTGAAAGAAGATTTGTAGGCCGACTTTCTCTGCATATTCCTTGAGGACTTCGATATGTTTGGTTGCCCTTTTTTCATTGTCTGCGAGTATGGCTAGGTCGTCTGCGAAGGCTAGACATGACATTTCTATGTTCTTTTTAGATCGTCCGACTCGTACTGGTTTCCAGTGTCCTTGATGTTTCAGGTCTTTTTCCTATGCCCTTATGACTTTGTCCAGAACCAGGTTGAAGAGAAGTGGGGATAACCCGTGATCTTGGCGTACTCCAATTTTAATCAGAAAGGGTTCGGAAATTTCACCCATAAATTTTACTTTAGATATATATATATATATATATATATATATATATATATATATATATATATATATATATGCCAAATTATTTCGCAAATACACAGTTCGTGTTTGACAGCGAGCCTTATTGACAGTTCGAACAGACTGTTCACCTTCATGATCTTGAAGTTGAAATTAATGTAGAGCGGGATATTAATTAATATAGGTATTAATGAATATATAGCCTGCTCTTTTCTCATCCTACTTACCTACTGAAGAAGTATTCCATAATTTGGATTGGAAACAGGATGGAATAAAAATCAATGCGGCATACTTGAGCTATCTCAGATCTGCGGATGCTGTCGTTCTCCTTTCACAATTTTACGATAGCCGGAGCAGCTGCAAAAACATATAAAAGAGATATGTCAGAGAACACACGACAGTATGTGACATTATTGGAAGAGTAAAAGAACTGATATAGAGGTGCGCAGGCCAAATTGGGAAGCGGTGGGACGACAGGTGGACTAAAGCAATCTTGAAGTAGATAGATATGGGCTGATGTATATATATATATATATATATATATATATATATATATATATATATATATATATATATATATATATATATATATTGGTTTTTTTCCGGGTGTACAGGGAGCTTGCAGACGTTCGCCATTAATCTCATTTGGCATCTTCGGTGCTTACTGTCGCGAGGTTCGTGACTTTCTGAACAGAAACAACTGGATGTACTCCCGGAAAAAACCCAATACATGTTTTTCCATCCGTGAAACAATACGCACAAACATACGCATGATGATGATAAGTAATAAAGTTTTTATAAGTCAGTTAAAACTTATTAACTGACCGAAAGTCCCAATAAATAAATACAAATAATAATATTAAATGGTCACGAATATATATATATATATATATATATATATATATATATATATATATATATATATATATATATATATATCATCATTCAGCCATTGTCGATCCACTGCAGGATGAAGGCCTCCCCAGCATGCTTCCAATTCGCACGGTCCTGAGCTTTCTTCTGCCATTCGGGTCCAATATACTTGATGATGTCATCCGTCCATCCGTGACCTGCCCACTTCCATTTCAATTCTTTCGCCTTTCCAATGATGTCACATACCTTCGTTTGTTCTCTGATCCATATGCAGGTCTTTCTGTCCCGCTTTGTAATGCCAAGTATACACCTTTCCATTCCCCTCTGTGCAACCCGAAGCTTCTGAACTGACTGTGATGTGAGTGTCCGTGTTTCACTTCTATGTGTCAAAACAGGCAGGACGCATTGATTAAAAACCTTTCTCTTCAGACAAAGTGAGACAAAGTGGGACAAAGTGGGATCTTAAATACTATAATGAGCCGGCCAAATGCCTGCCAACCACACTTAACCCGCCGTTCCACCTCCCGGGCGGTATCACCCTCCATTGAAATCCTTTGCCCAAGATATATGTAGTGACCCACAACCTCTAAATCACTTCCTAAATTGAAATTCTTTGGTTGACAAAAAATTTGTTAAACATAACCAGACTTTTTTTAGGTTTATTTTCAAACCAAATGGTTCTCCCGCCCTTTGCAGCTCTAGTATATGTTCCTGTAGCTCATCTGGGTCTTGTGAAAGGAGAACAATATCATCCGCGAATCTAAGATGGCTAGATATGCACCATTGATTTTTTATTCCCTGCTGTTCTCAGTCCAGATTATGAAATACGTCTTCAAGGCAGGCTGAGAAAAGAACAGGCGATATTGAGTCACCCTGCCGTACACCACGTTCTACGTTGATTTTAACTTCAAAGTCATCCATGTGAACTGTAGCTGTAGCTTCCTCATACATGGATCTCAGTAGGTTCACATAGGCTCTGTCTATCCCTTGGTTAAGCAATGCATCCATTGTGGCCTGCGTTGATACTGAATCAAATGCCTTTTCATAGTTAATAAACGCCAAGCACCGTGGCATGGTGTATTTATTGTGCCTTTCTATGGTCTGTTGGACAACCTGGATATGGTTCATTGTACTGAATCCACTTTTGAATCCTGCCTTCTCTCTTGGTTGTGCGTCATTCAGTGTTCTTAATATATATATATATATATATATATATATATATATATATATATATATATATATATATATATATATATATATATATATATATATATATATATATATATATATTAATTGACGCACTAGGATATATATTTTTTTGATCTAATATTATCTTCAGCGCCTTGGCGCATAATTTGTTAAAATCTTCGGTAATAAACTAATGAGCTTAAACGAGAGCTCCGTCCAGTATGGGAAATCATCACTAATTTATACAATATTGAACATAAAATTATACTGGTCGAAATTACCACCGTTTCTCTTTATATATAAGTTGTTTAATTTCTCGTCATTATTCGTTCTTGCTTTTAGAGACAAAGCTCCCTACTACGTTCTCCTTCAAGTTAATAAAGTTTCATCCACGTAAAAAGTGTGCCAACGAACGGATAGGTAAAAGTCGAGTTCTTAGAACTTTTACTTTCTTATTTCCGATAGTATATCCTATGAAGTTATTCTAAAGTAAAATAACATAGTTTTCGTTGACCGAAATCGGGAATTTCCGGTCCACTTAATCTTACATTCCGTCAAGTTTTACAGATACAATGGAAGTTTACGATTTGATAGTTTGAAACCAACTGAAAGTCTTTTTCTTGCCATTTATGTTGCTCTAAATTCTTCTAGCAATGGTACGAAAGCGTTCGAAATTCTTTAAAATTATAAAAACTTAAATTTACCTAACAGTAAATAATACAGGATACGAAAGGGAAATTCAAAAGTTATAAAATATTAGATAATGTCGTTAATGTATTATTTTATTTTCTGTCGTTATTTATTATTCGATAATGTATTAATTTATGTCGCCATAAATAATGTCGTTTTTTTTCAAACTGGTAAAATATTACCATCTACTGACAATAATTTAACTTAATATAACATAACCTATATTATTGTTAAATATATTGATATTTAGTGTACTTACTATTAATTTAGAAAAAAATAAATTAACCCTATAAGAATGGAAGAGTAAATTGTTGATAAGTTCCATATTATACATACTATGGTTTATGTGTTTCGAGAGCATAAACATTTCACAAATATTTATTCTGATGTATTGAATAGCAGAACATGTCAGCATTGATTTAATAAATTTAACAACGGTAATTTCAATCTTTTCGACGGTATAAAATCTGGAAGATTAGATCCTTTGCCAAAGGATCTATTGGTTGGTTGAAATTGAAGCTGATAGTAGACAAATCATGTAGGAATTGGCCACAAACTTAAAATTTAATAGGTCACAATAGAACGATATTTAAAACAACTGAACAAAATGCATAGAGAAGGAATGTGGGTGTACATATCAACTCTCAGTTCAAATCAAGATTCAGCGTGTAGCCATATGTAGTGCACTTTTGTCCAGATTAGGTAGAGATCTGTTTCTTCAACAAATTACTATTGAAGATGAACAGTGGATTCTATAGACCAGTTCACACAAGAAAAAACAATGATTAACACCAACATAACCACGTTTACCTAATTCACCCTGAAATATTGTTACTGCCAATTTGGTGGAATTTTAGAATGATTACTCACTATGAGGTTCTAAAACCTAATGAAACCATAAGTTTGAATATTATTATATTCAGATTAAGTTTTAAATATTATAGTATTAATCAGAAAAAAATCAATGCGTTAGCAACTACTTCCTTACCAACTGTATTCTCCTGATGCTGTATGGTCTGATTACCACCTTTTCTAATTTCTTTGAGGAAACTAGAAAAAACTAGAAATTAACTTTAAAGAAGATTTTACTTCAAAATGACCCTCATTTTACTAGAGTGGCGGCTCGTGAGTTTTAGAAGAAAATAGCTCTGCTGAAGTTTTTTTTGCTTTTCTCTTTCTCCTTTTTTTCTTTTCGTGCTATTGAAATGCTATACAGGAGGTGAACCAGGAAAATGAGTTGAAGGAAAGAAACTGAATCGAAATAAAATATGGTGTTTTGTTCTGAAAAATTGTTTACTGTGATAAATTCCGGAGGGGCGGTGCCCCAACGCAGTCCCTCACGAGCTACCACTGCTAGAGTGGCTAGAAAGTTTATCAGAGAGGTAGGTGAAATGGCGAAATTTGTCAATAGCGCTGGAGATTATGTTGTACATTAAAAATGAATTAATTCTTAAATAAAATAAAATATTGTACAGTATCAAAAAACGACATTACTTATGTGTATAACTCAAATAAATTGAATGGGTAAACGTTAGTTCGAAAATAACATCCGAGAAATGTACGAACGTATGAATCACCCTAATGCATCACATCTTTCCTGATCCTGATCATCCAGCTAATGAAATATAAACTTTCGCGACATATATATTTCAACGTCAAGAATTTTGTATTCTCGCTATGCCTACCGATAAAAGTTTCTTCTTGCATCTTAAATAAAGTACTGTACATGAAATATAAGAATAGCCATTTTTTTCGACGTAGCTGGCGTAGAAATATACGATTACGACTTTTCAACGGAAAAATCTCAACTCTATTTCGTCAGCGCTTAAGGAAATACAGCAAGTCAATTTGTACGGATGAATAAAATAAGTTCTATTCATTGAGTGAACATCTTTCGTGGGTGATATTTCCATGAATATTTACTATAAGAAAAATATTTGTTGAAATGGGAATTAAACTATTATATTTAGTACATCTTAGAGAGAATTTATATGTAGAGGGAGGATTTATATATTACGTGTTAGTATTGGTTAGTTTGGAATTTTTTTACCTTGAGGTGATCCTCTAATCGATGAACTGATTGGTAGAATTAAATTACATATTTTTATATACAAATTTAATTTTATTTATATTATATTATATTAGTTTCGATTGATTGCGCGGTTGGCTCTTGGTGAAACATAGTAACAATGATAATAATTAAAACACGTCGAAAAAACATGAAATTCAAGATATTTTTTGACATGTTTCGGCCTCGCGAGCATTCTCAAAGTTATGTATAAACTGTAAATATGTAAAAAATAGTTTATGCATAACTCTCTTTGAGAATGGTCGCGAGGCCGAAACATATCAGAGAATAAACAAACAACACAACAGAGAATATATTAAATTGTGAATTGTAATATCTTGAAACAAATACCAAGTGTTTTAATTATTATATTATATTATTTATTTATATTATTTAAACTGAAATAATACCAAGTGCTTGTTAGGTTATTTGAATGTTTAATTATATCCTTGTTATGTTTTCACGAGTTTAATAATCTTCTTCTTCCTCTTCGTATTATTTTTTACAGAAGAGTCGTAACCTATAGAATCTCATTCCATTTGTGTCCTTTTCGAACTACTTCTCGCCAACATTCTTTATTTATGGTTTAAATCTTTAATTTGGTCTTTCCAACTTTTGGAGGTCTGTCGCCTGATCTAAAACTTTCTATCTGTCCCTGTACCAACAGTCTTTTTAGGTTATTGCCATCCCTGCATTCAAAGTTGTCGAATAATCTTAGTATTCGTTTACGACTAATTTGGGATATCCTAGTGAGTTTATTATTTTCTTGAATAACGGATGCGTTTGTTCATCTGTCAGTCCACGGAAAGCGAAACACCGGTCTCTAGCACTAAAATTCAAAGAAATCAATGCGCTTGAGGTCTTATTTTCTAATGAACCAACTTGGTTTAGTAACAAAGTTTTTACTATCTGTTTCTTTGTGTTCTGTGTTATGTCCCTATCCCTCCAGATCTTTTGCAAATTCCGCAACGTATTTCTTGCCATTTCGCATCTTTTCGATCGATTTTTTAAATTAAAAACAAAATGAGCATTAATTTTTTTCTAATTATTCATTATTTTTTTTATAAAATTAAAAATATATTTTTTATTTTGTGTATTATTATACACACACATTATACTAACAGATGGCATATCAGTCGCTCCTGAGTCGCAAGATAATATATAAGAACGTATTCTAATCCTGCAAGGGACGACGTAAAATGTGTCAAGCGGTAACGCCATCTCACGTGTGTCCGAGGTATCAATTTGAAATTTCTATGGCGTGCCGACTTACAGTTTGGAGTTCAAATCCTCACCATTGTTTTAATTTTTTTTTTCAAAAATAGTATAAAAATTATTCTGTTATTAATTTCTGATTATTGTTAAGTTTTCAGTCCCTAGTGTTAAGTAATTAGTAAAAAAAATGTACGTCATACACATTTGTTTTTTAATTGAAAAAGTTTGCAGTAACTCTAATTATATGATTTATTCAGAAAATATAAAATAGACGATGACATTAAAGAATCAATCTTGTCAAAAAAACAATGAATTGAATATATTCATTTCCGACCGATTTTAGTTGAAGTTCGCATGTATGCCCTTTGAGAGCTATAAACGATATTCTTAGCTAAAGATATAACAGTACAACCAGGTAATCACAATACGAGGTCTGACTATTAAATAACGAGACTGGCGCTGGAAGACATTTTATTTTGAGTTCATACATATTTACTTATTATCACCTTCAGTATATACCCTCCTCTATCCTTACAATGCTCCATGCGAATCTTTCATTGCTCGAAACAGTGGAAGTCCTCTTATTTCAGCTCTTTCAGAACGCGTGCCGCTTTCTCACAGCTTCATCAGACTCAAATCTTGTTCCTTTTAATACAGATTTTACCTTAGGAAACAGATAGAAGTCGCACGACGCAAGATCCGGCGAATAAGGCGGATGTTCTAACACTGGGATGCTGTACCTGGCTAGAAACCTCTTAATATAAAGTGCAGAATAAGCCGGCGCATTCTCTTGGTGTAGAACCCATGACTTCTAAGATAGTAATGTTAACTAATAGTTTGACCTTCATAAACCCAACGAAGTTACACAATCCTATGAATATCGAAAAAAAAAAAATCATCATTGCTTTGAATTTTGATTTGCTCATTCGAGCTTTTTTGGCTCTCGATGAATTTGGGCCCTTCCAGTGCATGGATTGCGCTTCGTTTCAGGATAACAAGTAAAAAACCACGATTAGTCACATGTTATTATCATTTCCAATAAGTTTGGGTCATTTTCAATGGCTTTCAAAATGTCAATACAAACATTTATACGAGCTTCTTGTTGTTCAAACGTGAGAATTTTAGGCACCATTTTAGTACACACATTTTGAATGATAAAATTTTCCGTACGCATTCTTTGTCAATTCCTACAATTCCTACAATTCCCACAGCTACATCTTCAACGTCTTCTCGGCCATCTTGAAAAGGCTTATACGCGATAAACATTCATTGTCATACACTGCTCTCAATAAATTATACGTTTAAGTAGCGGTTTTCCAAGTTTCAAGTGAAATTTCACAACAATTCGTTGCTCTATTGTTAGACTTAACATTTTTCCATCTAAACAAAAAAAACAACTCTAATGCGAATAAAGGCTACGGTTATACGGATTTGTTTACAGAAGTGAGAGGTACTGCATTCAAAAAAGAAGGCTTCACGCTAAACAGTTATTGGTCGATGGCGTTTGGCGCGTGCGTACTTCTTCTGTAGCAGCATCAGTCTCGTTAGCTAATAGCCGCACCTCGTGTCGTCGTTTACAGCTTACATGCAAGTGCATACATGCGAACTTTAACTAAAACCGCTCGGAAATGAATATATTCAATTAATTTTTTTACAAGTATATCGATTCTTTAATGTTACTGTTTTTTTTTAATTTTCTGCATAAATTATTTAATTAGATTTATTGCACGCTTTTTAATTAAAAAAACAAATGTGTATGATGTATAATGTACATTATTTTTATTATTCACATTAACACTAGAGACTGAACAAATAACTTGCAACTTAATAGTTATCAGAAATTAATAACAGAATAACACAATATAACTGAAATAAACGGAGTACTTATTCACAGGTAAATATAATTTAAATATAAAGTATTTGACTTTATATATGACAACATAATCGTGTTTTATATACTTCATAATATATATTGATGTTTTGTTGTTCAAAGCTTATTTAAGTTATTCAGAACTAGGCGGCGCCACGACGGATCGGTGTTGTAGCGTCATTCAATGTCATCAAATTGCATTTTTAATTTAAAATAAAAAAAAACTAAATTAATTTTTGATGAAATATTTAAATCTATTGTATATTTTTATCTAATTTAACGATTAAAATATAAAAAAAAATCATGGAAGTTCCCCATTGACTTACTACCTTAAATTACCATGTTTGACCCATAATGACATTGTTGTTTTAACAGTCAACAATCATTATTTTCATTTTCTCCTCACGTATTTTTAGTCAGTAAAAATGGTTTTCATCCTTTGTTTTTTTTTTGATAATTAAGATCAGTTCTTTGCATGCTATTGCATTCTAAGCATGCTATATTCACCATAACTGTTGAATAGGATGACCATATGATCCAGCCTTGTCTGGTTCCTTTAAAGATACAAAACCCATCGGATGTTCGATCTTCAATTTCCACCACCTCCGGAAAACCAAAACCTGGATGAAAAGTTTAATAATACCCTTTTTATAAATACTTTGTATTAGGTTTTCAACGTAGTTCTCGGTCTTTTTAAGTACCTTTGACATTTATTTGTGAAAAAAAACTAATCAAACTTAATCATTGAAATAATCTCCGTCACTTTCTATCAACTTTCGTCATTGTTCAAGCAACTGTTGAATCCCAGATCGAAGAAAACTTATTAGTTTTGTCGATTTTCTCAAGAGACGTGAAGCGACTGTCAACGAGGTGATGTTGCACTGATCAGAAGAGATGGTAATCTAAAATGGCTAAGCCTGGAGAATACGCCCCATTCGATAAAATCTTTTAGCCCCATTCACCAGTTTCAAAGTCCTTTTTGCTAGACGTCTATACTTATGTATGTATTTTGCCGGACGTTGTCTTGAAGCAAAAGTACTTGTTCCTTTGCCAGTATAACGCCTTTTTTCATCCAGGGTGTCACTAGCACGAATCAGTTGCTGCTGGTAATGTCCAGCAGTGACCATTTGACCAGATTGTACAACAGTTGACCAGTCAAACTGTACGACGGCGAATTGATACACAGCAAGGCCTTTTTATCGTAGATATTTTGCGGTACTGGTTGACCAGGATTACCCACGATTTTCGCCTATTTGAATTATCGCAGGTCACAATCTTATGCAGGAAATTATTTTTCTTGAATCTGTTGTTCAAATTTATACAATTGCTTGATGCTTACACATGCTTGTGGCATTTTAGCACATTGATCATAACTACTTTACTGCCTAATTTTTACTCGAAAATTACATCGCAAACGACAAAAACATTTTTTTTAAAACGTTTACTTTGCCATAAAAAACAAATTCTTTTTTTTTGGTTTAAGATATGCTATACAGTGACTATATTTTCGGTTGATTTCAAATATATATACTCGCTGGTGACTTATTTTGTTTCCTAATATATTTCTTAGAAGGTTGCTATTTGAAATTATAGTAATATAACATAATTTTTTATCATTAATGGTCAAACTTTTGTTTATTTTAGTACAATTCAGTAATACCTTTTGTTTTAACTTTATTTTTTGTTTTTGTAACTTATTTTGTCTTATCTTATTTATAATTAAGAGAAAAATATCAGAAACCTGAAAAGATATTTTTTACTTTCAAACAAATCAAACGAGAACAACTGCTATATTTTCGTTCGATAAGGAAAATCACGAAACTAAAAGAAAACTGTTCAAAACTTTCCAAGAATTAAATGCCTCAGGGTTCCTGTTCCTCGTTACTTGTTATAGCTTAGGCAACCTCTTAAGTTTATTCATGCTGAATTATCAAGCTTTTAAAGGAGATATTTTAGCTCGACGAAGCATATTTTACAGTATAGAATTTAGACATTATTTGATGCTAAACTCTTATCAAAATTATAATTTCTGTTTAATTTAAATTAATGATTAGGTATGCTGTGTAATGATGAACATAAATAGTAAGTTGGAAATTAGTTTTTCACTTGTAATCGTTAACAGTAATGTGTATTATTTATCATTTGAAAGAAAAAAGTTCTTTATGACAAGGGTCAAAAACCGTAAAAGTTTCCACGAAAGTTGTTAAATCGTCAATCCAAAAGCTAAGATGATTTTAAGCAAATCTGTGTAAACGCATATTTAGAAAATAATAAATGGTTATTATTTAAAGAATACACTATATATAAACTAATATATATTGTAAAAAGAATTTTTCGAAAAGGAAAAATCAGCCACACACCAGCTAAAAAATCGAGGTGGTTACGTAGGATCAAGTTCTAGTAGTATCGCTTAATACAGATGATTACCTCGTGTTTGCACACAAAAATTATTTAGTGTGTGCGAATTTAAATTTCATTTAAAATCAAAATTGTTTATGTACGCTAATATTATAATGATATGCTTCTTATTTACGAAGAAGCCGCAATCAAATTAGAAATGTACCAGGACTTTTTCCAAACAATTTCAAGTTCTGTTAGAATCGTATTGGGCTTGCATAAACTCAAATGATGGACATTTTGAACATTTGTGACGTGAATCATTTAAAACGTGTTATGGTGTGAAAAATAGTGATTTTAGTGAGAACTAGTAATTCAACTTTGACTTTAAAAAATATTAGTGTGTAAGTTTTGGAAATGAACGTGTAAGTTTTGAAAACGTATAGAATAAATGGCTATAAAATATAACAATTTATTTTCAAATAATACCTTAAGAGAACAATGAAACAAACTGACTTTGTCTAACAATTTGCGATGTTGCCAATTGTAAGAACAATGATAGTGCGTTTTTCGTAATAATGGCTGCAGTTTGGATACTTGTTTTAAGGAAAGTTTTTATTCAAAATACTGCAAAGAATCGTTGGCTAAATTGGCGAAAGTTATTTCCCTTACACCCTGTGTGTGTGTGTGTGTGTGTGTGTGTGTGTGTGTGTGTGTCAGTGTGTGTGTCATCAGTCCATCGTGCTTTCGGTCTTCTTCGCGGACGTTTGCGATCAAGCGGTATCCACTCCAGGATTGCCTTGGTCCATCTGTCGTCCCATCGCCTCGCTATATGGCTGCTCCATTTCAACTGTTTTACTCTTCCAATGATGTCACAGACTTTTGTTTGTTCCCTGATCCATGCGCAGGACTTTCTGTCTCGTCTTGTAATGCCAAGCATACATCTTTCCATTCCCCTCTGTGCCACCCGAAGTTTTTGAATTGATTGCGATGTGACTGTCCAGGTTTCACTTCCGTATGTCATAACGGGTAGAATTCACTGATCGAATACTTTTCTTTTCAGGCAAAGTGGGAGTCTGCTCTTAAATACTATGTTGAGCCTACCAAATGCCTGCCAGCCACATTTAACACGCCGTTCCACCTCCCGGGCGGTATTCCCCTCCATGGAAATCCTCTGCCCAAGATACACAAAGCTGTCCACAATCTCTAAATCCCTTCCTAAAACTGAAATTCTTCTGTCCTGAGAGAAGTTATTGAACATAACCTGACTCTTTTTCAGGTTTATTTTCAAGCCAAATGGTTCGCCAGCCCTTTGCAGTTCTTGTATGCGTCTTTGCAGCTCCTCTGGGTCTTGTGAAATGAGAATAATATCATCTGCAAATCTAAGATGGTTTAAGTTTGCACCATTGATCTTTACCCCATCCTGTTCCCAATCCAGTTTACGGAATACTTCTTCAAGGCCAGCCGAGAAAAGAATAGGCGATATTGCGTCACCCTGCCGTACACCTCGTTCTATATTAATTCCCACTTCAAGATCATCAAGGTGAATTGTGGCTGTAGCTCCATCATATATCGATTCTAATAGGTTTACATAGGCTCTCTCTACACCTTGGCTAAGCAGTGCATCCATTATCGCATGCTTTGAGATGGAATCAAATGCTTTTTCGTAGTCGATAAAAGCCAAGCACAGTGGCATGGTGTATTCGTTGTGCCTTTCTATGACCTCCTGTACAACCTGGATGTGATCCATTGTACTGAATCCACTTCTGAATCCTGCTTGTTCTCTTGGTTGTGCGTCATTCAGTTTTTTTAATATTCTTTTAGAAATTATCTTAGTGAAAACTTTGTACATCACTGATAGGAGGCTTATTGGACGGTAGTTCTTTAAATCTTCCTGTGCTCCTTTTTTATGTAAAAGGATCATTTCTGCATTTTTCCATAAGTCAGGTACTTTTTGTTCTTTGAGGCATTTTGAGTATAATTTTGCCAGTGTTTTATGTAACGTCCGACCACCAGCTTTTAGCATTTCGACAGTTACACTATCCTTTCCTGGAGCCTTGCCGTTCTTCATCAATTCTATAGCATTTGTTACTTCCTCCACTAGGATATCTGGTATTATATATTGTTCTTCCGTGGGTATTGCTGTCCCTGACTGGCTCTGATCTTCATATAACTGGGAATAAAACCTTCTGACAATCTCTAACATTTGGGTACGCGTCCTGCACACTGTGCCATCCTCACGCTTTAAAGCATATATTTGCGTTCTTTTGTTTCTCAGCTTCTGTTTAGCTCTGTTAATTCCTTTGTTTTCTTCCAAGGTTTTTTGCACTAGCTGCATATTGAATCGGCGCGTGTCCTCTCTGATACGTTTTCTTATAGTTTTGCAGAGCTCAGTGTACTCGACCCTGCCAAAAGGACTACCTGCATTTCTCATTGCTCGCCGTTTCTTCATTAAATCAATGGTCTCACTTGAGATTTTTGTTTGTTTGAGACATTTTTCCTCTGGTGCTATTGAAGCAGCCGTTTGAAGTACATTGTTGGCGATTTCTTCATATTGAACTGATATTTCCACCTCCTCTGGATCTTGTAACGCAGCAAACCGGTTTGACAAAGCAATCTCAAAATCGCTTCCTCTCTCCAGCAGTTTTCCAGAATCCACCTTGCCCTTCTTTGATCTTACCATTTTTTCGCTCTCTTTTCGACTGTCAATCCGAACCCTTGCTCGTACAATTCGGTGGTCACTTCCAACATTAAAATTGTTAAGGACAGTACAATTGGTAAATATTGTTTTATCGTTGGTCATGATGTAGTCAATTTCGCTTGTGAGCCCAGATGGACTTTTCCATGTCCATTTTCTGCTGATATTTTTCTTATAGAATGAATTCATAATATATAGTTCTTGTCCTTCAGCAAAATCAACTAATCTGTCACCTCTATTGTCTCGCTCACCAGTTCCATATGGGCCAGTTGCATTTTCGTCTGTTCTTGTTGTTCCAATTCTGGCATTAAAAGCACCCATCAGGATTTTGTACCTACATTTCTCCTTGTATAAAAGCTGGGCCACATCATCATAAAATTCCTCAATTTCCTCATCTTTATGGCTTATAGTTGGTGCATAAGCTTGGACGATTTGAAGCCTAAACTTTTTATTCAGCTGAATGACGCATTGGGCTAATCGGTCGGATGTACTTTCAAATTTTACCACACTGTCCTTCAGCTTTCGATTGATGAGGAATCCTATTCCGCCACATCGGCCATTTTCCGTACCTCGAGTGTAGAGTACGTGTCCAGTTGGTTCCAGTTTGATTAACTCTTCACCCTTCCTTCGTGTTTCACAGAGCCCAATAATATCCCAATGTATGTTGTCAAGTTCGATTAACAGTTCTTGCAATCGGGCCTCTGTTTTCATAGTCCGTATATTTAACGTTGCAATGTCAAAAGTCCAATGGCAGCCTGATCTAACCCGGTGATTCTTCTCCCTCTGCCTTGGGGCAGGTCTTCCCGCTGCCGTAGGTAGTTGCCCCTTGGCCTCCGGGGAATGAGGGCCGTGTTTGAGGTTGTACTGTCATATTTCAACATACTGAAATACCATGTTGAAGGTATGGACCGTAATCTGCCACGCTGGTCCAATGCGGGTTGGCAGATTTTGGATCATGTTAGTCTGAGGCCTCCGCTTTGACCTGTCCGCCAGAGGTGATCCTGCCAGGAGCATAGACTCCAGACGGCATAGCTCAAAGCTTCATTGCCCTGCTCAAACCCCTTTACCACGTCAAGGTCTGATCCACAAAGGGGATATATATATATATATATATATATATATATATATATATATATATATATATATATATATATATATATATATATATATATACAATTACTAGGTTTTCGGGTAGAACCGCGTTTTATGTGGAACAACTGTAGAACGAATATCTGCTTTTATGAAGAAAAAATGACCTAAAATATTTTTATAAACAGACTTATTTATTCTAAATGATTTCTGTGAAATGGCATAATGTTTAAAGAGTTTAATTCACAGTCTCTCCAGTCGAGAAGACGACTGGTTGGATATTGACTTCATATTTAAGCTTCTATTAGCTTTCAGATATTCCAAGGAGCTAGTATCTCTGATTTATTGATTTATTCGTAATGATCTAAAATGCACAATCATCACTTAACTCCCAAAGTCCACTTCTGGATAGAGATGCATCCACTGAGTGCTTCCGTTTTTCTCTATTTTATGCAGCTTCTATTCAATTAGAATAAATGCGTCTTTCTATGATCTATTGACTTGAATTTTTATAGATCTATTGATCTATAAAAATTATTGAATGGAGACCTCGATGCGATCAGTATCGTGGTCTCCATTCAATAATTTTTCGGTTCCATCTGCCTTCAGATATTCTAACAATTTGCTCTGCCTACTTCCACTTAAGGAGAGCTATCCTATTTTCTACTATTAGTTTAGTTCATTTTAAAGTTTCTTAGCCACCTGTTAAAAATTTTCAAAAGCACTATCTAGGTGCTATTTTCCTACTGAATTGGCAAGTCCGATTTTCTTGACTAATGCATATTTCAAGTCCAATTATTTGAAGGAAGTTCTATTCGATGACATAAACAAGACCTTCAAGTATATAGGTATCGCAAGAATCTTGTTATCTTTGTCAGGTCAAAAACTTTTTGAACTATTTCTACTTTCATAAAACTTATTCTGCGGGTAAAAAAAAATATTAAACGGAAAATATTAAACAAATCTACCATATAGACCTGTAAAAGTTATTATACATTTATATTCCTGGACATTTCCATTGTAAAATTCAGGTAAAGGAAATAAATAAAGTCTATTTTTGGAACTTTTTATTACGGTCAGTACGTGATATGAATACGAGCAATGCAAATGATGTTTCTTTATTGTAATAAAAAAAATTGTATTAAAATTTAAAAAAGTTATTCAACAAATTTTCTTGCTTTTTTTGCGTTATTAATTAGGCTTTACTGAAATACCTCTGCAATATTGTTATATGAAGTCTAAATATTGAACTCAAATATACTTTAATAATGAACCTTTTCAAGATCCATCATTTACTTGGTGCTAAAAAAACTCTCTTATCGGGTTACAACAACGATCGCCATTTATAGTTACTGTCTTGGAAGACTCATTTTCAAAAAATAAGATCTTATCACGCCGTTTGCTGAAAATCTTCAGCACACAGTGACTCGTTTAGGATACATTTGTTTCTTATGTATTATGCAATGATTTTCTGAGTCCCAAATATTTAGTTGGTTAATGAAACCTTTGAATTGGAAATTAACTTCATCGCTGAAGATGGTTTTTCAAGTTCAAACCGAATTGAAAATCTACTTCATGATCTAAAAACTAGCATACTATCGGCGATAAGAATGATTAGAAATCTCTAGGTTTTGCATCGTTTCAATTTTGTACACACGAAGGTGGGGGTCTTTAGTGAGTATTCTGAGTGAGTGAGTGATATAATAAGGCGCTGTTCATTCGTCTACCATTTTCTAATCGGAAAAACGATAGGTTATATCCGGCTTTCAATTTTGGCCTCGCTTTATATTCTAGAGATAATTATATTTATGAAGAAAAAATTAGAAATGTGTAATAATATTTGTATATAATTTAGAAAATACATTGCTTTTAAAATGCGCTCTTCTTTTTATATTTTTTGAGCGTGAGCAAACTGTATGGTAGTGTACATAAATTTTCAATTAATTATGAATAAATAGCACACGATATGAAAAATCAATTTAAGAATTATATATATATATATATATATATATATATATATATATATATATATATATATATATATATATATATATATATATGTATATATATATATATATATATGTATATATATATATATATATATATATATATATATATATATATATATATATATATATATATATATATATATATATATATATATAATAGTATATATTATTTAATTTAATATTAAGATTAAATTAAAATATGGATCCAAAAATAACGCTTGAACATTGATCACTCTAATAGTTTAAATAAATCACACTTTTTCCTTGAAGCTTTTAAATATTTAGTCAAAGCAGTAACATTATTTTAATTTTACATATAATTTTGCATGTCAAGTCTATATTTTATGCTTTTACTGTACTAATAATACTTTTTCTTCTTTTTTCCAGTGAGATTACACGATAGTATACAAGAGGAAAATTTTCATTACTTAGTGTTTGATTTGTAAGTATACCTTCATTATTTATAATGTCCGTAGTTGTAAAAAAATATATAATCAATAAATGCCCGTTACATGTCTGTATTATACAGAATTTTCTGCTTCAAACGTTTTATGGATTTATGGCATTCGTAATTGCGTTTATTGATACATTCTACAATTTAAATTTAACTTTGTGGGGTGATTGAATTTTTTCCTAATTACCTTCACGATTGTTTTTATCAAATTGTGATATAATGTCCATATATACAGTATATCTAAAAGTAATGTAATGACAGAAAGTTCGGTTTGTGCCCATAAAATGAGTTTCAACTAATAAGTAGGTGAACCTTCGGCTAAAGCTGAAACTGTTTTCATGACGTTTCGGCTCGCATCATCTCATAGTAATCAGATGAGTTATAATTACTTATGGTATATAGTATATAAATATACATTTTACAAAGTGTGTCTCATGGAAAACAGGATTTTTTAAAAATAGGTATTTCTAGTGGCGCCATCTTTTCACGGGGTTCACGCGTTGGAAAGGTGTATCCTTCACTGACATTCTGACAAAATTTCATGACATTCGGATCATTAGAAGTCATGTTATGGCGCTTAAAGTGTCAGTGTGTTTATACCATCGGTCGAAATATGAACATCGAACAAAGAGCGAATATTAAGTTTTATCTTAAATTTGGTAAAACATTCACCGAAACGTTTCAATGAAACAAGGATATGGTGAGAATTTTTTATCTCGTGGCAGTTCACGGGTGGTTTAAACGATTCAAAGCAGGTAGTGAGGACAACAAGGATGACGAACATCTAGGTCCGAAAAATTCCGTGGTTACTCAAAGTAACATTATTACAAAGTAACATAATCTTCGTTGCGATACATGGAAATGAAATTGAACATATCCAAAGATTCAATTTGTCTTATTTTAACCGATTACTTGGGACTTCAGAAGGTTTATGCACGCTTTGTTCCACATAAATTCACTGACGACCAACTTACTCCAAATCCAACATTGCAAAGACCTGATTAACTACCTGAGCGAGCCAAATCCGAGGAAAAGCCGTCTTGAGAAGTCAAAAATCAAAAAAATGTTGATTAATTTCTACGATTCGGGGGAATTATGCACAAGGAGTTTATTCTACCTGGCCAAACGATCAATGTTGTATTTTTTCTTGGTGTTATGAAGCGTCTTTTGTCGCGTATTCGTTGCCTGCGGTCACAACACCGTTAACAAGGCAGCTGGCGCTTGTTGCACAATAATGTATCGTCCCATCGCTCAATGCTTATCACTGATTTTTTTACCAAAAATTGCATTTTGACCATCAATTATTCATCATAATAGCCTAATTTGGTTCCCTGCCACTTCAATCTCTTCGAAAAACTTCATTTGCCGATTGAAAGGACAGCGTTATACTGATATTGAAGCCATTCAAAAGGTGCCAACCGCCATCCAGACATATCTTTGGTCGAGCTCAAAAATTCATTCTTCAACCTAATTGATCGTACAAGTAGACTATTTTGAATAAAAATAATGATTTTTGCCGAAAAAATAAATACAGGGTGACACAGAATAACGGGGATGTTTGAAATGCATAGTGGCAGTCATGAGTAGGTGGCAGCACTGCGGGACAGTGACCTTGAGCAAGTAAACACTTTCCTATTTTAGTAACCATGGATCATTGGAACGGGCAACAGTGTGATAAACAATGACGATTAATTTCTAAGCAAGTTATAGATGTGAGATGAGGCCCATTTTCATCTCGCAGGTTACGTGAATGAGCAGAACTGCCGATACTGGACAGACACAAATCCTAATGAAGTTCATGAGCGCCCTTTATACGCTAGTAAGGCGACAGTATGGTGTGCTGTTTCATTACATGGAATCATCGAACCTTATTTTTTTTTGAAAATGAACAGGGGATCACAGTAACTATTAATGCGGATCGTTACGTGGAGATGTTACAATCTTTCGTTACACCTGAATTGCAAAATTTTCCATACGTTCAAGAAACATGGTTTCAACAGGATGGAGCAACATTACACACTGTACGGTAGTCAGTGGAAGCAGTGCGAGAATTGTTCGGTAACCGTGTGATCTCAAGATTCGATAACGTTCCCTGGCCCCCAAGATCGGCAGGTTTATCCGTTTGTGATTTTTTTTTCTTGTGAGGCTATCTTAAGAGTAAAGTGTACACGACTCGACCAAGAACTCTGGAGGAGTTAAAACAGAGAATTCAGGGTGAAAAAAAATGATAAATTCCAGTAATGTTTCTTAAATGGCAGATTTTAAGGTTTCAATTACTATGAATAAAATGTTTTTCTGTTAAAAAGTTCCCGTTTTTTGTGTCACCATGTATTTGTGTTTTTTAAATGTTTGTCATGTTTTCCGTGAAATGCACCTTATATATTTATGAACGTTTTAAAAATTTAATTTGTCGATGATATATTCGTCATATGGTCTTTCGGAAAAACGGAGCTCTACAACTTCCTAGAACATCTGAACTCCCACACCCAAAAATACAGTTCATACTCGAAATTGAAGAACAAAACAAGCTACCGTTCCTGGACGTTCTAGTCCGAAGGAGTCCGAGGAACGCAAAACAAGCATACGGAATAAGCAAGCAACATCGGCGCTATTCCAACACCAACTAGAAACAGACTACAAAATTAACTTTGATGAATGCAACGAGATAGCCGAGAGATAGTATGACGCTCTATACTTGCCACCAACGTGGAAAAGCGTCCTTAGACCAGCAGACCCAGACAGCATGGCATCCAAAGCACGACTGGAAACAAAGACGTCGCAAGCGCCTCAGGGAGCGGAGCTAGCGCCAGTGCCAGCCAATCGCTACCGACTAAGACCGATGCCAGAAGAGATAGATATCACACGGCAAATCGATCTCTCTCAGAAAGTTACGAATCTCGCGACAGTAAGCATCGAAGATGCCAAATGAGATTTTGGCGAAACGTCTGCAAGCTCCCGACAGGGACTAACTCGATAACCGGATGTACTCCCGGAAAAAACCCAAATACAGGGTTTGAAACAGTGTGTTCAAAGGTCAACTTCATTAGTGTATCGACTCTAGTGTATCTTGACATTTTGTCGTATCTGCCTCGGTTTCATATCAAACTTGACTTTTCATTTAACATACAGGTTTCTATCAGCCTAAAAGGTTTTTCGATAAGAATTTGAAAAATGAAAGGGCTCTCTGAAGGGCTGTTTTTACCAAATTTTATACACAGAAGCTTACATAAAGGACAGTAAATGAAATTATGATATCATACTCCCCAGGTAAACATTGATGGAGGTGGTTGATCTTCTTTAGAAATTTACAACCAAAAAAATTCTTATGGTCTTCTCTGAATTAAAGTAAATATTCCTAAATGAGATATTATTTATTAATTAAAAACCAAAATGTTTAAATTAGATGCTCGAACTGGCTTCCACCAGCCTCTATGCATTCCCTTCTTCTACGCACTATTGATTCATGAGTTCGTTCTAAAATTCCAGGCGTGTTTCGAATTTTATCAAAAGCTTGTTCAATTCTTCTCTTCAACATCCCGATATCTTTAATTTCAGTGTTGTAGACAGAATGATTTAATGTATCCCCAAAGGAAATAGTCAAGTGTTGACTAAAATGGGCCGGAGCACCGTCTTGCATAAAACATCTTGGAGCAATTCAGGCAGTTTCTCGCGCAACAATCTTGAGTACACCTACCCAGTTGTTGCGGGTAAAAAAATGGTCCGATCAATCCGTTACCAATTATTCCAGCCCAAATATTGACGGCAAACTGGTATCGGTGTCGAGTTTGAATTTTATAAGGATTTTATAAGGATTGTCATCAGTAAATAGCCTCATTCTCATCAGTATTGCGCCTCATCAGTAAATAGTATGAAAATTGGAATCAAATGTATGTTGAAGAAACCAATGACAAAATGTCAAGCGGGACAAAAATCCCTTGGAAGTAATGCATGTACCCTCTGAATATGGTAACGGTACAAGTGGTGTTCCTTTAAAACATTCCACATAGTGACATGAGAAATATCCATATTCACTTCAATGATCCTTGTGCTTGTATTTGGATTTTCTTTAATTGCCTGTTTATTGCCTAAGACCTGTTCTTCCGTATCTGGCATTCTATATCTCTATTTCGGCCTCTATCTTGTGCTTGCACCTTTAAACGCCGATGAATATCAGGAAACATACTTCTATTATGGCATACGCGTAGTAGAAATGCTGCCTGGTAGAAAAGGTATTCTTCTGGTATTACAATTTGCCATTCCATAATAGAGGTGACTATCGGCTTATTCTGCATTATTATACTTATACATATTTCTGCCTTGCCCCCTAATGTATTGTAAAGTAACAATAACGCCAAACTATTTCGGTTGCTAATGACTAACACGTCGAAAACTAAGTGCCACTGAGGTTTTGTCAATCTGACTTTAAATAACTTATTTATCATCATAGGTAAGATGATTCTATTTTATTAGTTATTTTATTATGTCAAGCATGAAACCGAGGCAGATACGAAAAAATGTCAACATACACTTCTTGTAGAGAATAATATTTTGTGTTGAAAAATGTATTTAAGTTTAATTTTGAACAGGACCGTATTAATAATTGTTTAAATTAACTAGTAGCAAAATCCTATAACTCCGCCACTGGCTGTTTGTAGAACTTGATTTCTCTAAGATTTTGGCTACCGGAAGGCTGATGCTGTGTATTAAATTTGGTTACAATACCTTTCTTTTTGCGGAAGATATAAATTAAAAAAGAAAAAAAATTAAATTTTCAATTGTATTCCTTCTGTATTCCCCCTTCAATTTCCCCCTGTATCTCGAATACGAAGGATTTCCGGACCCATGTGCGTATGACATTTTTGTTATTTTGTGACGTAGAATTTGGCAAAAAATTCTGGTAGAGTATTTCATTAATATATATATATATATATATATATATATATATATATATATATATATATATATATATATATATATATATATATATATATATATATAGACACACACACACACAAAACACAGGGTGTATATATATATATATATATATATATATATATATATATATATATATATATATATATATATATATATATATATATACAGATTGAGGCCCCGAAATAAATCAACTAGATTCTCTTGAAAATGGCTTTAAAGTGGAAGCCGAAACGTCGAGGTTTTACAAATCTAAAAGCTGTTCTACCCGAGAACCTAGTAATTGTAATATTACCGACCGCGGAAACCTTTCCGAACATATATATATATATATATATATATATATATATATATATATATATATATATATATATATATATATATATATATATATATCATGCATACAATAGTATTCTACGCGAGGACTTGGCTGATCAAAATAAACAAGCTGATGAGATGTTACCAATTGTTAAGGAAATAAAAAGGTTCTGACTTGGTTTTTGTGGAATTAGTTACATTTTGTTCAAAATGATGTAAAGAATCGTTGGTTAAATGTGCGAAAGTACCTTTCCCTATAACGCAGTAGATCATATGTACTCAACTTAATACTCTGCCAACTGAATCCTATTCCGCCTCAATCTACTGCCTCATTTGTCTTCCTGAAGCATCTATAGGCCTGTAGATTTGTTGATAACTCATCCGAAGGTAACGAACAATTATTTAACGTCGAATCTCTAAAGACGGACATCTTAGAATCTCTACCCTTCATGTTCTAAACAGGCTCTATCCGACTGACTTTTTGGTCAATATATCCATCTAAGCAAAACCCGAATTTATCACTGAAAACAATTTATTTCCATTTCAGTGTTGTCGTTTTCTACACCACAGTAATCGTTGCTATCGATTTTCAAGGGTCAGAGATAGCTCAAGTTGGGGTTGATAATGTTGCAGTTTAAATGACCCTTACAGGGATAAATTATTTGTACTCTTATAAAAGGCCCTTTTTTTCTTAGACTACAAGACAGAGCCGAAAATCGGTCCCCGAGGGCCCTTAGTCGAACTTGAGCGCCGTTTGTGCACTTTCGATATTCGATGCCTACTCTTCTTCGCTTTCAGGCGTTAACAATAATGTATAATATAAGATATTAACTGATATTTTTACAGGTTTACAGTAAGTAATCCTGATGGTTTAGATTTCTCGTTAATATCACCATCGAAAAATTTTTATTTAAAATAGAAATAGGAAATCCAGCTAAAGTCATTAAATTAACCCGAATGATAATAATTAACTCTAAGGCAATAGTATGCACCCTGGTAGAATTTAAGGGCCAAGAAGGTTTGCGACAGAGCTGTGGATTAGTACCACTTCTTTTTTCGCACAGTATTGAAATTCTCAGTGAAACAGACCTAGACGTAAATGGAATAGTGATAAGAAATAGATATAAATAAATGAAAAGGGTCGGAGAAAAGAACTAGTTGAAGAAGAACATAACTGGATACTCGACGATGGCAGCGTTCAAAGTTGTGAATGAATTTACTTCTCTGGGAAGCAAACTAGACATAAACAACATTACATGGTAGTCGGAAGAATTTTCAGTGCTCTGAATGATAATGGAAAATGGAGGATCAAGTATAACTTCAAAATCAAACAATTATTCAAAGTTCTAGATATTGAAAACTATGTCAGAGTTCACCGACTCAGATAGTCGGGATAAGTAACCCAAAAAGTTTAATACTAAGGACAATCATGGAGGGACGAATAGTATGTAAGAGAAGGAGAGGTAGACCAAGACACGGTGGCAATTTAAGCAGAGATGTTAAAGAACTAGCAAGAGACTGCTAGAGATCGTTCCGAATAGAGATGAAGGTTGCAGAAAGTCAACGATTGGGGACTGTAGCACTACAGGATGAAAAAAAGAATGTTGCTTTGTAAAACTTCCTTCTCGATGCTTTCGTTCCCTTTAAACTGTTGTATCTAGGAATGGCACAAACGCACATTTACTTCAAAAGTTTTATTTTACGCTGCTCGATGTTAAAACGAAAACAAGAGAAAAAATTGTGCGTTCCGAAGAAAAGATTGCCGCTGTTGTTGGCAGTGTTGATGAAATTTATCAATTCGTCTTTGTTCGCAGGAAGTTTGGCTTTTACAAAATCCAGCTTATCCAAGAACTCAAACCACAAGACCATCGTTTGCATAATTCGTTCAGTGAATGGACTCAAAATCAATTTAACCGCAAAATTTTGTTTAGCAACTAAGATCATTTTTGGCTAAATGGTTACTTTAATAAATAAAATTGTCACATTTGGAGTAAATATAATCCACAAATAATCCAAAAATTACCGTTGTATCCAGAAAAATGCACCGTATGATGTGGATTGTACAACGGTGGCATCATTTGTCCGTATTTCTTTAAAAATCAAGCTGGAAAGCACGTTACTGTTAATGAGGATCGTTACAGAGCGAGGGTTAATGATTACACTATATATAAAATTCTATAAAATTCAAACTTTTTTTGTCAAACGAAAACGTCTGTTTAATTTAGATAGTTCTATGATCTAACAAGAATATATTAATACAAAAAATTAACCCGTCAAGTTTCTTTGTGACATTCAAATATATATTTTTATAAAAAATGTACGAACATAACACAGTTACACTTATACAATTATCTACTTATGCACAATATTTATGATTTTCGTGAGTACTTAGCTTCCGATAAATCCTTTTTCAATCCGCAGCAGTAATCGGCTTACATCTCAGGACTCCATTTCCCTTGATATCATATCTCTATAAAGGAAATATCCCGGTAGAATCTCTCGTGGTGTTCGTCACTCAGAGCACCCACGTTTTCGGGGGAAAAATCCAAATGTAAGTCCAGGATATATATCTTCAAGGACATATTGCACCCCATGGTTTTAGATAAAATTAAAACTCCATTAATTAAATATTTGTAACTTTCTGCTCTGGTGTTACCCAAAAAGTTTTTACGGCATTAATGAAACATTTTCAAGCGGGTTTTTCAAGATCATTCAGTTTTTTTTAAAAACTGTTATCCTTCATTAGTTCCCTTATTTGAGGACCTACAATGTGTAGGTCCCCTTTTTAATTTTTGCGTTGCTAATTTTGGGAATTTCTCTTTCAGATATAAAAATCCACTACTATTTATGTCCACTTTTACAAAGTTTTTTATAAGGCCAAGTTTTATATGCTGGGGTGGTAAAAGTACATCTTCACAGTTCACTAGAGGTATACTGTTCATATTCTTCAGTCCTGGAAATACTGACTTACGCTTGTACCACTCTTTCTTTATATAGTGATTTTTTCTATCTCTACTGTCCCATTCGCAAATAAAACAGCAATGTTTTTTGTAACCAAGCTGCAGTCCAATCAAACGAGCAATGACTTTAAAATCTCCACAAATTTTCCAGGCGTATTTACTGTATTCAATCTTTTCTAGAAGGAATTTCATATTTTCGTGGGTTTCTTTCAGATTAGAACAGGACTACAGGTAATGAAGGAAATATGTTTCCGTTATGTAGCAACACTGCATTCAAACTAGTTTTTGACGAGTCATTCAACAATCACCAATGACTTGAATCGTAATCAAAATTTAACAGATTTATTAGTACATGAATGTCATTACAATAGACCAAATCATCTGCTTGAGAAAAATAAGTTTCCAGGCGTTTAATCTAGATCCCAAAAGTTCAGTCTGTTTTTAGATAAATGTAAATCACGTACCAAATCATTTAGGTCACTTTGTGTCAATAGGTTCTTTTGAAGTACTGGGTTCACAAGTTGGTGGCACTCTGTCTCTAAGTTATTGTCTTAACTAGCCGCAACTTCTTGAGTTTCTAACAGATTTGAAAGTTTTGACACAGGCAATTTTGCACTGGGGATGGGGAATTGGTCTTTTTCCCGATGACAGGTCTGGGTCCTATATGGTGTGTTTCGACTTAGTTGTGATACCCTTTATAGCAGTCAAACTAAAATAACAATCACTTACGTGGTTCCATCCAAACCATTGGTATAGCAGAGGGCATATGTCTAGATCCCTTAGCCCAACCCAACAGAAGTCTCACACATCTTACATAATAGATATGTAGAACCCAGGATTTATCTTGATGGCGCACAGGAAAACCAAAGTTACCCAAATAGTGTTTGGTTACTAATGGTGTGAATTTTCGACACTGAGAGGTAAAAGTTAATTCTCCACACACATAACCAAAACTATCCGGGTGATTTAAACACTTTCGCGGCATATTTATATATAGCCTTAATGAATATCAATAAATTTCAATTTATTGACTATGATAGCTATTTAACTTCAGAAATGAACAACTTGAACAAATCGAACATAAACACGCATATGAGGTGAAATTAAATATGTGGCTGTCACAAAAAAAAATGAGGGTGACTGGAAAAAAATAACATTGTTTTTGTAATGAGAGTAGATAAGTACAATCGAATATCATTACAAAATCCTTGTGACTAAAAGAATGTGTTATTTTATTCTGAATTTGAATGGTGTTGATCTGGAGGAGATATGGTTCCAACAGGATGGCTCCACATGTCATACGGCCAACGGAACAATCGATTTATTATGTAAAGGCATTCGCACTCCCTCCAAGGACCGGCCCTATAACACCAGAACACTCCAGGCGCAAGCCACACCCGGAGCAAAACCCTGGGTACAGCCCACACCCGGCACATCCCAGCACTGCAGAACCGGTCCCAAGGGGAACATTGACTTGGCCCAGATATCTTAGATATCAGAAGGATTAAGCTCTGTGGGGGCCCTTTCCATGTTTTCCGGCCACACGGTTGTAGTGGTGACGGTGGATGTGTTTGGTTTCCTATTGTTGTCCAGAAACTTTCGAGCGGTTCGGGCTGTTCCAAGTAATACAGCCTTCTGCATGGGTCTAAAAAGGTGATCGTTGAGGCCCAATATTTTAATATTCCTTACCAAGTTCTTTGGAATGATTCCAGTTGATGACTATATGATAGGTATTGTTTCGACGTACTTCAATCCCATTGTCTTTTCACTTGTTCTTGAAGCTCTTTATACTTCAGAGTTTTTTCTGTAACTTTTACAATTAAATTATTGTTTTTGGGATAGCTATATCTATAAATAATGTTTTTCTTGCATTTTTATCGATCACAAGAATATCGGGCCTATTGTTATTTAATTTCTGCTCGGTAAGCACTGTTTGGTCCCAATACATTCTGTAACTGCTGTTCTACAGAACTGGTTGCGGATTGTAATTGTAGTATGGAACTTTTTCTGATTCCTTTAGCTGCAGTTTCATTGCCAATTCTTGATGAATGATCTTCGCCACTGCGTCGTGCCTTTCTTTATATCCTGTTGCTGCAAATGCTTCACATCCCCTTGTTATATGTTGGATTGTCTCGGAGATCCGGCACCCATATCCACATCGATCATCTACCACACTTCCGTCCCGAACTATGTTCTTGAGGTAATTTCTGGCAGGTATAACTTGGTCTTGTATTGCCAGTAGGAAACCTTCTGTTTCCGGAAACATCTGTCCGGCAGTCAGCCAGTAGTTCGACGCTACTATGTCGACTTGTCCCTGGATGACCTCATTCAAATGTCTCCCATGCAGAGGCTTTTCTCTCCACGATTGTAATTTCTCAAGTTCTGTTTTTGCATAGACTTGAACTTGATCCATCAGCCGGCATACAGCTTTATGTAGTATAGACGTTTCCGCCTGCTGCAAGAAATATTTCCGCAGATTTCCTATTTGTTGGTCCAGTTGCTTACTAATATCGACCAATCCTCTACCACCTTGCTGTCGCGGCAATGTTGTGCGTTCCACTGCACTTCTGGTGGTGTTTCTGCGATTTTGTGAACAGTGTTCTGATCTTGCGTTACAAATTTTGTGCGTCAGTGGTATTCCAATTAACTATCCCGAACGAATAGTTTAGCACTGAACATGCATAGGTGTTGATAGCCTTAGACATGTTTCTGCTATTTAAGTCTGTCCTTAAAACTTGTCTTACTCTTTTGTTAAATTAACAGGTAAGCTCTTCTTTCATTAAGCCGTGATCAATTCGGCGTGCTTGCTTCATATCCAGATTCTTGTATGTATCTACAGCACTCATTGTCTCGATCTTTTGTCCGTTTTGTGTCTCAAAAACATTGTTCAGCAGTTTTCGTCTATTGATGTTTAATATGTGACACTTCTCCAGTCCAAATTGCATTCGTATATCACTGGAGAATTCTTCCACTATTCTTAACATTTGCTGTAGGTGACAGGTTCAGGCAAACAACTTCAGATAGTCCATATAGAGCAAATGGTTTAGCCTTATAGATTCACCATTACTTTTCAAGGCAAAACCATATTTTGTCGAGTTCAGTCGGTTTGAAAGTGGGTTTATGGCGATACAGAACCAAAGAGAACTGAGCAAATCTCTTTGAAAAATACGTCTTCTGATTGGAATTTCGGTAGTTGTTATATTATGGTCACCCTCTCTAAGTTGGATTTTGGTTCTCCATACTAACATGAAACTCTTCAAGAGATTTATTATTGGCTGATTTATTTTATAGATATTTAAGATTTCTATAAACCATTCCTGTGTTACAAAATCAAACGCCTTTTTATAATCGATATATTCCATATTAATATTTCATTTCTTGGCATACGCCTGATTGCGAACGACTGAATCAATAACCAATTGTTCCTTGCATCTCATTGCTCCTTTAGTACAGCCTTACTGCTACATGGCGATAATATTGTTGCGTTCACAATGTGCCTATATTCGATCACTTATACAATCTGCTGTGATTTTATATATCGCGCGGAGACAGGTTATGGGCCGATATTTTGAATGATCTTGAGTATTTTGATGATCCTTTGCAATAAGGTATGTTGTTCCTTGAGTTAGAAATAATGGTGCATTTTGAAGCTCGACTAATATTTCGTTAATGCTATAGTTAATTTATCATATGTGCACCACAATATCTTTGGCCAATAATTTTGCAGTCTGTCAGGCCCTGGTGCTTTCCAGTTATGAAGTTGTTTAATTAAATTGGAAACCTCATCGATTGTAAATGGTTCATCTTTCATTTCTTCGCAGTTTTGATAGGCCTGACGTTCCTTTCTTATCCAGCAAGCATTGTTGTTGTGTGATATATTTGTACTTAACTGGTTGCCTCAGCATTCCTCTATCTGTGTTTTAGTCGGGAAGCCGTTAATCGGGTTACTAGCAACTGAGTTGAGATTCCTGTAAAAAGTTCTTTCTGATTTCTGGAATAATTTGTTATCCATTTTTCTTTTATTGCTTTTTTTGTATTTTTTCAGCCTTTTCACATATATTGAAAGTTTCTGTTTTAAGGTGTCAAGGCACTGTTGGGGTATCGTATTCACTGCATCCCTCGTAGATATATGTATTACGATATGTATTACATTTCGCCCAATGATTATTTCAATTCTTCTTTCTAGTTTTGCAGTTCTTCCACTCATCCATTCAGTCAGTCGTCCAATATCTGCCCTAAGTGAGTCAATTTTCTTTACTAGTCTGTTCATCCAGTGTGGTATCTGAGGTTGTGCCTTTGCATTTGAATCTCCTATAGTTGGTTTGATCTTAATTCCTATGACTTTAAGTACTGAGATTGCAGCACAGTAGATCAACAGATGTAGTTCGTCTAAGTTCATAGTTTTTGAAACGAGTGGAGACAGGATATTTTTGTTCAGTTCATCTAATGCTACTGCAAGCTTTTTAGAAGCATTTACCATGGAAAGCGGTGGTCAGCTAAGTGGATCTGTGCCTTCGTACTCCGAAATTGATTTTCCAAATTCAAGCAGAAGACATGGATTAACCTAAACTTGAAGAGATTCACCACTAAACAACAAAACACTTTTTTGAACTGCTCGACGCACATTTCACTAACCATGTTAGCATCATCAGGAGATGATTTAATCTTCTCCCTGATGATTTAATCTCTCTAGAGATGATGCTAACATGGTTAGCGAAACGTGCGTCGAGCAGTTCAAAAAAGTGTTTTGTTGTTTAGTGGTGAATCTCTTGAAGTTTAGTGTTTCACACCAAAGGTTCCAATAGAAGAATTGGTGGATTAACCTGATCAGTGTTTTCTGGCCGTTGTTGTGTAGCTATCTGTAAGTGTGTGTATATATTAATATTATTAGTATTATGTAGGTATGGGCCCTGATGGACCACGCGAAGTACAGTTAGAGGCGTTTGTTGTTGTTAGCCTTCCTTTGCGCCCATAATGATTTTATTCTTTTACTATTAGCTTTTTTCCTTTCTCAGACTAAATTGTTCCGGTTTTCCTACATTTTTCTCTCTGGCCAACCTCCCAACCGTTAACTTTGTGTCTAAAACAGTTTCTATTCTGAATTTACTTTATGTAATATTTGCTGATCTTGGGTCCTCTTTAATTGCACTAAGCCATTTAATTGTTTCTATTTTAGCTCTACTTCTATTTTCATAAAATTCAACTATTTGTCTAGTTAGTCTACTAGGATTCATCCCTCTTTAAATGCTTTATTTCGGGTTAATACTGCTTGCTTGCAAACTTTATCCCACCACGGATGTTTTCTACATTTTTGTAAAGGGATCAACTTTAGGTTGGGGTTGTTTTAATAATTTTTTGTTTCAGTTCTTGCCAGATCTGTGCTGGTTGTTTATCAAGCTCTTCTGTTAGGGTTGGTTTTATTTTCGTAGGGTCGAACTTTGGGATTAGTAGTCTCTTTTGAATAAGATTTCGATGTTTTGCGATCACGACCCGTCATTAAAATGGCCAGTTAATTTGGTCTGGCCCTGATCGTCTCTCCGAACGGCTTTCCTTGCGTTCGTCTAGAGCTCGGCTGATGACGGCTGAAAGGTTAGAAACCGGTCCCGAGAGACACGTGGCGTCGCATGGTTGACAGTTCGGCGAAGGCGATCGGTGGCACCACGTGGAGAAAGGGTGAAAGATTTCTGTAATATTTCCCTCTACGGTTCCGTTACGCTACCTTGTGCGCATATATATATATATATATATATATATATATATATATATATATATATATATATATATATATATATATATATATATATATATATATATATATATATATATATATATTTATATCTTAATTTACTACAATACTATAAAATGCTGAGTTACTCAATTAACTTCAAATAATGCTTTTAAAAAGTCCTCCACTCTAAAACTGTAATACCGATCTATATATGTATTATAACCAAACATTATATATTCACTTATTTACATTATATGTATATAAATTATTCAGTTTGTACAGTAACGTAAAATCTCTAAAATACGTGACGGCATTTAACTGTTGAAACTATATGTATAATACATTTTCCATCAGATACTGTGTTATTTACTTTTCATCTTTATAGTCACATAAAAAGGGCAGTGAAAAATAAACTCATAATAACCTCAATATAAATACCCTATAAAAATTTTATTCCCCCGTTTTCCACTTTTAATACTATAAACTATATATACATGACATTATAATATTTCAGTGATGTGGGGCACTATGAAAAATATATTTTATTTTATTAATTTTGTCATTTTTACGTACATATGTAATAATAAAAAATCACCAAATTCCCTTTATATTTGACCCAACAAAATTACTCATTGAAAAAATTACTCACTCATTCAACTAATTGCACATTACCCACATTCTGTAACTCTGTAAGGCATGAACCGAATTAAATAATCTATATCTTCTTACGGCAAGGTATCTCAAGGCGCGTTATAATAATGCTTCAAGTTCATTTAAAGTTACTGGTGATGGGGACAACCACTCGATAATTCCAACAGTATTATACATATACAATGGGTTATAAATCTGGAGAGCTCACCTACCAGTCGAGTGTCGCTATCGCATTATCTTCTAAAAACTGCACTGTCCTTTGTGTCAGCAATTGTGCCTGCAATTGTCCTTTTATTAAAAAGTATTGGTTACCTCAGTTAAATATATTAAAGAAGCATTTCTTTGAGCGATCTGATAATACAAAGCAAATAATTTGTATCAACATTTTTCAGTCGAGTCTAGTCGCAAACAATCGGACAACTTTCAAACTTCTGATGGTTGATAAAGTAGATTTAAAGGTGGATGTTCATTATATAACGTGAAAATGTAATTGTATGTAAAACAACATCAGCCGATAGAGCATCATTGTTTATAGAGCAGCTTCAAGAGATAGAGGTAAAGATGCTGCTGAGTGACCTTTTCTGGAAAGAAATATGTTTGTTAAAAGGCGAAAGATGAAGTAATAACAAGATTTTTAGATGATATTTGGTTCGTTAAGTCAAACTAACCATTTTTTTATGTTAAGAAAAATAATTTAGATGTGAAAAGACTGCATAATCAAAAGTTTTTTTTTTCAAGAACGTATTTTTTCATTAAACATCTTTCCTTGGAACGTCAGTTTTTGGGGTAGTTATGATAAGAAATTGTTGCAGGTGATGATTTTTCTAAGAAATGGGATACTATTCACAGAGATTCTTTCGGGTCAGCCATTTAAATCATAATAATTGTATGCAGTCTGCCCTTTCTATACGAAGATTGTATAAGATTATCTAAATTTGCTGGATGTATGCCAGGTTCCATTATGCTCCATCATTTTTGGTCTGTTTATTTCGTCCACATGATCGGTGCTGTTTCTTTTGAACACAGACAGTGATGTTGTGTTGATATGCCCTGTGATCGCGTTAAATGTTTTCCCATTGTGTTCTGTTTTTGGAACTTGCAAAATCGTTAGTTACATTTTGTTCTTCAGTGGACTTTTCTATTATTGTTTTCGACATCACAGAACAAAATTAATATGACAGGCGATAGAAGTCGAAAGAAATAGGGAGCCGGATATAAATTAAACAACTAGGCGTAATGGTCTGGGGGTGGTCACCTGCCTGGCAATGCAATGGTCTCTGGTTCGTGTATGAAATTTTTATATAGCCTACCCAATATTAATGGAACATTTAGAAATACTGGGAAAGATAGGCGTTAAATGGCAATAGCAGCCGATGCGTCTATAATCATAATCTAAAAAAATAACGAAAAAGAAAAAAATAAATGTCGAATCTTTCACAATAATTCTAACGGAATATGTTTACCGGATAACATTAGCAATCTAATCGATCTTCAACAAAATGAATGTATTTTCATATAATTCGTTATAAATTATTATATTATATAGTTATATATTAACGGGTCTTACAAGTTAAATTGTTGAATTATTTTATGCAAATGGGCGTTCAGTGAAAAACGTTTTTAGAAAATTACATGATATTTACGGTGTGTACAATTGTTTATCTGAAATCAGTATCAATCGAATTGTTCAAGAAACTGGTTCGGTGGAAGATAAAAAATGAGCAATATATAGTCGTAGTGATCGTTCACAAGAGCATATTGATTTGGTACGTGAAAATGTTGCTGAAGACCCAGAAATTTCCATTAGTCGAAGTTCACAACAATTTGGACTCAGTGAAACCACGGCATGGAGTATGGTACGAAAGAATTAGCTTCCCCAGCTCGGTCATTAAATTCAAAATGTCATGAATTGGTCAATTGGATCAAAGAACAAACAGATGTTTTTTCTTAACAAATCATCTTTTCAGATCAAGCACATTTTGAAATTGGTGGCTATGTTAATAAACAAAATGGACGCATTTGGGATGAGGAAATTCCGCGATTGAGTCACTGTTTGATGTGCATTATGGCCAGGAGGTGTAATGGTGTTCGATATCGTGAGATGATAACTGGATTTCTGTGCGCTAAATTAAATCACCTCACTCTGCTAATGAAAAAATTGATTTATTGAGAGAAAAAAATTCTGGGCGAGTTATTGCAAGAAAAGGTGATGTTAATTGACTATTAAGACCATGTGATTTGACACCATTGGACTATTTTCTTTAGGGTTACATGACAAGCCAGGTCTATAAGAACAATCCACAATTAAGGATGAAAATATTTGAGTCATTGGTGAGCAAGAGCCACGGTTATGTCATTTAAAATTTTGACAAGAGCGTGGCCGCATGTAGAGCTGTAAGGGATGGTCATTTGGCAGATGGTCTTTCGTGTTTAAATTTCATTCATACCCTATGCTTCAATTATCAATAAAAAGTTTTTTGAAATCAACACAAATTCTATAATCTATTCAAGAATTTAAAAAACCACTCAATTTGAAAGACCCTTTTAATTACCACTTATAATTACAAGCTTTTTGACAACAAAGTGGTAGATTCATAATGTTTTTTTGACAAAAATTATCATATTTAATGCCAAAAAATGTTAACAAATTGTTTTTCAGATCTTCCTCCATTTTAAAAAATGTCCCCTTTAAACAATTTTGGAGGGAGCGGAATAGATGGTAGTCCGAGAGTGCGATGTCAGTTGAGTAAGGTGGATGGAGCAAAACATTACAAGTGAAACTCAACAATTCTTGCTGGGCCCTGATTGACACGTGTGGTCGTACATTGTTTTAATGTAACACACAACGTATTTCCAGTTTGCTAATTCCAGCCGGTTTTCTTCAATTGATTCTTTCTATCGATCTAATTGCGAACAGTAGTAGTTGGTGTTGGTAAAACCGCTCACCTTGACAACGCCGTGATTTTTTATTGCACGTTGTTGTACACAGTCCACTTTTTATCAACAGTTAGAAATGCTTCAGAAATTGAGTCTCAGAATTTTTTTCAGCAAAAGATCGCAAGAAGAAATTCGAATCCAGCAGATTTCGGTCCCTAGGTTTGCGAGAGGCCCACACTCCGTATCAGCAGATGTATCTATTTTTTTTTTTTCAGATAATAAAAAGGTCCATTTGAAAATATCTAACTTATCTGCTGTTTCGTGGGACGTGGTGCATGGATCTTCGCCGTTTATGGTCTTTATTTCCTCAACACCAGTCCTTGAATAACTGCCAGAGCGATACTGGTTTTCCAGGTCAAAATATCCGCTCCTAAACTAACCAAACCGCTTTTGCATCGCAGAAAAAACTAAACCGCTTTTGCACCCAACAGAATCATTCGTAATTTGCACAAATCTTGTTTTTTTATTATCCTTTTTGAAATAAAAAGCAACTTGGGTAACTAAAAACAAATTACAGCGAATCTGACCATAAACATTGTAAATACTACAGGAATTAATAATATGTAAATAAACATTACTAATCCAATACAGATTTTTGTGTACAAACGTTTAAAAAAATCAACTAATGGAAAATCCCTACGAATTTTTTAGACAACCCGATACCAACAATCTGATTTCCGCAATAAGAAACGTGTGTAAAAAATAAAATTTACTTAGGCATACTTTTTTGTTCTGGATAATTGATTTGTGTATTAAGCTTGTGTAAGACTGGATAAATTTTCCAACAAAGTTCTTTTTTTATTGCATAATACATTGTAAAAGTTCTCCCTTTTCAGCCTTTTTTACAAGAATACATAAACCTTCCCGGTAGCATCGGATAATTTCTTCTACCACATATTTTGAAATAGATGGTATTACTTAGTTGCCGGTTTTTATTGCATCATAAAATGGAGTGAAGGCAAAGAGGATCTAATAACTTTTCCGAAATAAATACACAATAAAATATTATTGCGCTATTCCGACCAAATATTTTGCAGTTTATGGTATTAGAAAAGAACCATTAAATTTAGATAAATTGTGGAGAAAAAATAAATCATAACAACCTGCTAAATTTAATATTAATCAAAATGTTTCATCGTAACTTTATAGCACGCTCTATTGGCATTGGTTTAAAGAATAACCGATGCAGTGAATTACTCATTTCAACTTACGTTTTTCTAACCTTTCTGTACCCTGGTAACATTACCAGATAGGTTAATCAACATCTGTTGGTAAATGAGATCAGTCAAAGTGCATTGCAAAGCTAAAGCAACTAGTTGGCTGCTTCGTTTGTTTTAATCTTTATTTTGATCATTTTTTAATCCTACTCTCTGTCTTCTCGGAATTATTTGTATGAGAATATAACGTTCCTGGAGTGTTTCGGATTGTTTAAACAATTCGTAAAGATTTTTTTAAGGTAAATATTTTATGTATATATTTAGACTATTTTGTAGTTACTCTTAATATCTACAACTTTTTGCCAACGTAGTGGTAGATGCATTTTGCCTTTTTGCCAAAAATTGCTGAAAAATGTCAATAGGTTGTCTTTTTCCAATTTAAAAGATTTCCCATTTAAACAATTTTGGATGGACCGGAATGTGATGGTAATGTAAGGTGTAGTAAGGTGAATGGGGCAAAATATCCCAATTGAAGCTCAACAATTTTTGCTGGGTCCTGAAATATGTGGTCGTGATGAAACACCATACTTTTCCCATTAATCCGTTATAATTGTGAACAGTAGAAGTCGGTGTTAATGGTTTAGTTGCGTGAAAGAAGCTCAAAGTGTGTGGGTCCCTTTCAATCCCACCAAATGCAAAGCATAATTTTCTTTGGATGAAGGCCGTCTTTCGCGGCACTTAAAACCGCTGATTCCTAGCAATCCTAATGATTTTTTTCATTATACATTGTTATACACAATCTAATTTTTATCACCAGTTTTTACCCGCTTCAGAAATGGAGCCTCTGAATTTATTTCAGTAAAAAATCGCACTAAGAGGTTTGGTTCAGCAGATTTCTCTCACTAAGTGCGTGAGAACCCCACACATCGTATCGGTAGACGTATCCATTTTTTCAGATACTTAACTTATCTGCTTTCTCACGGAGAGTGGTACATAGATTTCGGCTATTATAGCCTCCAGTACTTGGTATTGCAGGTCCAAATATCCACTCTTGAATCTACCAAACCACTTTTGTACAGTAACCCCCCAACGGAGGCCTCTCCGTAAACGGCACAAATATATATTTTTTTAATCTTGTTAGTAACTGAAGGCAAATCAAAGCAAATTGGAAAGTAAAGATTGTGAATACCATATGGATCACAAAAATATTCTGACACCTTATTTAAAAAATCATTCTAGCAGTTCCAATTTACGCAATAAAAATAAAATATTTTTCCTCCCGTATATTTTACAATTCTTACCCCCTTTTAACTTCTTAACAAAGGTCCGAAATCATCGGTTCAGTTCTAAAATTTTAAGAAAAAGACAAATTATGTTTTTATACACCTCAAAAATATTCAAACGCGTAAAATAAAAAATAAAAATAAATCAATCATATTAATCTCAATCAATCTCAATAAATCAATCATAATTTAGGTAATCTTTGAATTTTGTTTACTACAAATAGTAATTGACAGACTGGTGTTGAAGGAACATCTTAAAATGAGTCGTATATCAAATATAAAAAACATTAGTTCTGAAAATAGGCAATTAGTGCTAATTAATTATTGAATAATTCAGTTGCAAAAGTACGGTTGGAAAGTAAAAGTACGGTTGGAGCTATCTTACAGTGCAACAAAAATGAGGACAGAATTCTTCCGAAGAAGCAAACAGGCCGTCCGAAATTATTAAAAGAAAGAGACCAACGTTTTATTTAAAAAGAAGTATATATAAACCCTAAAATTAGTGCACCAACAACATGAATATCATGGGCGTGTGGCCCGGAATAAGCATTGGTTGAATAAGAAAAATATTATAACTTGATTGGATTTTGATCGGGAGAATGTTTTGAACTTATCGGAACGCCGTTATGTTCTGTGATGAGTCAATATTCAAAATTTTTGACTCAATACAAAAAATACGCTTATTTTAAATGCGCGTCCTCAGTTGCTTGCTTCTGACGATTGAGTAAAACAAACAAGTTTTAACATTTTCTGAAAAATTCGAGCTCTCATAAAGTACTTTATTTTAAAGGATTTAACCTCAATGACCATACAAAAAGAGTTAGGTCACAATCAAAATAGTCGGTATTCATCCACTGTTAGATTTAATGGTTACTTCTTGTTATCGGTAGCTACAATTAACCAATTTAACCTTCCATCACGTAAGTACGTAAGTACTCTATCACGATCCTGGTGAACGAAAGCTTTATTTCAAGGACTAGCATTCTTGCATTTTGCTAGCTCTTGTATTCCCCACTAAAAGTTCTTGGAAAAACCATAAGCCAACAATCTACCTCACCTACTTCTTTTATAACTCCCCCTCCAATCCTGTATATGTGCACCAAAAACTTTCAAACTGCATGGTGTATTATTGGCTAAAATATCCCCAAATAAATTACATGGGTTATGAAATAAAAAAAAAAAAATTTCTAAAATTTTTTTCTCTTCAAAAAAACCAAAATCCACAGCACGAAAAGTGTTTGAGTGGCGTTGACTCATGGTGCGCTTGGCAGCGTGCTTCAGCTACAAATGCTCTGTTATCAAGCACGATTACGCTCCACTGCCGAGTGATGTTTTATCAGCTATCAAGTCCATTTATGAAGTGAATGAACTTAGTAAGGATGCGTTTTTAGAGCGATGTGTTAATGGCTGCACGCAAAATAATAATGAGGGTCTGAACCAGTTCATTTGGAAAATCACTCAAAAAATATTTCCTGCTGGTTTAAAAATAGTTGAAATTGCTGCATTAATCCTTGGCTATACTTTCAACGAAGGAATCTCAGCTCTATTTTTCAGCGTTTTTCTCAAAACTATATTTTTGAAGTCGGTGGACTCGATTTCTCACATCTCAACGATCTTGTTGAATTTTTCCCCACTTCTTTATAGAATTAACTAGTGATTGAACGGGTTTTTTTATCCCAACGTTGCAATTTTGGACATATAGTATATTAGGTAGTCAACTAAATTTTCACCCCCTACGTTTCATCAACTGCACAGCCTGCTGGAATTAGCACTTTATCTTTTATATAGTTAGTTGCGGTTATAGTTTTTTGGTGGTATAGTTATTTTAAAACGTCATTTCTCGTTAGAAAAGCTTGAAGCACTATCTTCTTTTCGCCTCTCCGAACTCAACCGAAAAATAAAATCTGCGGAATCTTGAGAGAACATGATTTGTGTGGTTTTGGGAGATAATGCTGATTCGTACAGTATTTGTGTGAAGTAGTTTCAGCAATTTTAAACTGGAACTTTTGACTTAAATGATGCAAAACTCGAAGAAATGCTCGAAGAAATTTTTTGTAGTAACCTGCTCGAGATTGTTTCTAAACGTTAACACAAGCTAGAAAAAAGGATGGTCGTTGGCACCCTATAAACTCACAACTAAGGATTAGACTAGAGGAGTTGATGTTGTGTTATTCCTCTTTAGATTCAAGAAAAATAACTTTCTCTAAAAGATTATGACCTTTGAAAAAAGTGGATCCTATACGATTATCTAAAGAGGCGAAAATCGTGGGTTAATCCTGGTCAAATCAAACAATACCATAAAACCCAATATCCCTTTCAAAAATGTGTTGCTCCAATCTGGTAAAATTCTCACTGCTCATTTTATCAGCAGATGATCCGAAGGAAAAAAGGCGTTATACTGACATGGAAAGAATTGAAGTTATTTAGTTTCAGGACAATGCACGGTCACATGCAGCAAAAAGGACTCTGGGAACGATCCCCCAAATGAGGTTTAGAAGATTTTATCGTACACCGCATATTCTCCAGACTCGGCTCTTTCGGATTTTTATCTCCTTCAATTTCTGCAAAATCATATGTTTAATAGCCGCTTCTTATCTCGTAAAGGAGTTTAAAAAAAGCCTCAATGACTCATCACAGCCAACCACAATTTTCTTCATTCTGGAATTCGACAGTTGCCAGAGGTATGGCGAAAATGAGGAAGATTACCATGAAAATTAAGTTTGTATTACTTTTTGAATAAATAAATGTCAAAGATAGTAATAGGGTCTAATAATTAAAAAGTTTGTAGCCCCTAATATGAGAAGAAGTGAATTATATTCTAATAAGTTATGAACAAAACTATTTACATTCCTATATTTCACACCGTTGAATAAATTTCTCTCTATCAAGAACAGTGTCAAGTAGACTCTATTGCATCATATTAATATTTGGATTGGGTGGAAAATTTCAACTTTATAAAATAAATTTAGCTAGTTGATAAAAAAAAATATATCCAATATTACTGAAAGCCTTTGTTCTATACAAATATTTTTCAAGTTAATAATAGTAAAAGGTTATACAGAAAGACAACAGCACATTCGAAATCGTAAATGTAATTGATTACACTTGATGTGAATTGTCTTGTGCTTTATATCAGCAAGATTTTAAAAATTCATTAGAGGAAAGGACTATAAATCTAAAATAAATTTGAGACAAATTATACGAATTCAAAGAAAAATATTTAAAAATATTCTAGAATTATTTGCCAAGCAATGTGCTGCTTATAATAGTGTTCTTCTCTGTATACTCAAATGTCAATTATTAATAATAATACTACTGAACGATCCATTCCGAGTCCCACAGTTGTAAAGAATTACCCTCCTTCCATCACCAGTTTCGGCACCTTTCCGGAGATCGTCTAAAAGTAGCCAGGCGGATAAAGAAAACATACGAGTTTTTTCATTTGTTTAAATTTCTCAAGATAGCCACTTTGCAGTTCAATAGATTTAGACATATGGTGTTCTAACTTTTAAATACCTTCAGTACAATATAATTTATTCAACTCTGAAAAATAATCGGTTGTCTCAGCTTTAATTTCATCATTTTGAAGTGAATTTTTATCCACCGAGTTCTTTTTTAAGATTTGGTAAGAGGAAATAATATACTGTGCATGAGCCTTTCGAAGGGTAGATCTTAGAATCTAATAACAACAATCCGAGACGTGCGTGATTTATCAAATTACTTGCCAATATTGTGATCGAAAGTATTTTAGGGAAACTAAAGTATTCATATAAACAACATATTGCCCACATATGGGAGAAATGAAAAATCCTGAAGTGCCAAACATGCCCTCGAGCAGACCATAATATAAAACTTATTAAAATTGTAAAGAATAATAGGACTTTGCATGCTTATGACAGCATTCAAATAGAAAATGTAAGACAACCATGAATCAGGATAAAATATCTATTCTATTCAGCCAACTTTATCAATCATTAATGTAATGCTTAATTAACTTCACTATTCATGATTTTTACGCGCTTTATTAGGTACGATTGTAATATAAATAGAAAATAGTTAAAATTAGATTAAATCATTTCCTGCTGATGCTGAAGAAAAATATTTTTGTTCGATTTTAACTTATCGTATGGTAAAATAACTTTTTTGAACTTCTCGATGAGCGTTTAGCTAACCATGTTAGCATTATCATATTATTCAATCTAATTCTAAAACTAAACTATGTTCTATTTATAACAACCATACCTAATGAAGTGTATAAAAATCATGAAAAACGAGTTTACTAAGCGTTACATTAATAATTGAAAAAGGTGGCTGAATGGAGTAGGTCCTTTATCCCGGTTAATGTTTTTCTTACCTTTTACTATTTAATTGCTTCCCTATGCATCCAAGGCTCTATTTTTATTTACACTTCTAATACATTTTTAGTTACTAATATTTATATTATCGTCATGCTCGAGTGCATGTTAGGCAACACAAGATATTCCTAAGAATATTCCGGCCTTTACAACGTTCACCACCACCGAGACCGCCTCATAATAATATTGTTGATTAATATTATTGAACTACTTCATAATCCACTGTCCATATGTAAGCAAAAATTGGATACCGTCTTCTGAATTTAGGACTGGTCTGAAAATAAACAATTATATAATTTTGCTAATTAAATTAATTACTGGATTAATTAATATGTAATTAAAATTGTCAAACTCAAGGATGTTTTTGGTTATTAAAAATGGATACACTAAACTATGATTAATTATAATAAAATTTTAATTACTTTTTTTTCCTAAAAAAATAAAAAAGATTATATTCTTGGAAACATCCTCTAATATTTAATACTGATAAACCACAGTTTTATCTTTTCAACATCAAACTTTGAAAAAGTTTTAATCACCGTCTGCCCTTCTTAGTTTAAAACTGATTAAAATAAGCACTGGTTCAAGGTAAATTATGAAAAATTAAATGATATTTATTACATTTTCAATAATATCCTGATAAATTTATATGAAAATAATATCCTGATAAATTTATATAAAATATATATGAAAATTAAAGCATTAATATATGAAACAGAAGAAATTTCATATCTATATTAGAACAATAAAGAAGGTACTGTAGTTGGTAGGTTGGTATATGCATTTTATTTTAAAAACGTCTTGCAGTGTATAAAGTAGGGACCATTTTAAAGTTAGTTAGGGTTAATATAATACATCATCAAGAATTAAAAAATCATGTCAAAAATTCCTCTTGCGCGATGATGTCACAGACGTGAATAAAATGTGAATATGATGATACTTGTGGCAATATACATAAAGGCTAAATTAATAGAAAATATATAAAGGCAAATCGAAAAATATCAGTCTAAATTTAGGATTGAAGCATAGTAAATAAAATTTTTGCATTAAAAAATCCAAGCAAAAAGTGGCGGTTAAGAAATGCAGACAATGGTTCATTTATAAATGTAGATATTTTCTAACAATCATGATAAAATTAAAAAAAAAACTTTTGGCGGCTTGATGGGGAGCAGCAAATTAATAAAACATAATTAAGATATCATGACAGAGGATTTACAGGATTTAAATAAATTATGGTGAACATGTAAAAAATTCAAAATTAAAGGATGAGTTAGACAAGGGGATCCAGTTTTGCCTATCTTATTTAATAAAAAAGCTTTAATAAAAAAGCTTAATAAAAGAATAAGAGGTAAATATTAATAGAACTAGTATTGCTTAGTATAAAAGACAACAATGCTTGGCTTTAGCAGATGACCTTGTCGTTATAGCACGAAACAAAGAAGAACTAAGACATGACTTGACTGTAGGACTCGGACAAGTGAATCGAAGACAATGCCAAGATATAAATTTTAGATGGAGGATTGATTTTTAAAAAAAGTCACTTACTGCAGTGATACTCATATCATTTTTTATTATTATGTCACGCGTTTATTGTTCATTAGTAGATTGTTAATAGGACTCATATAAGTGAATCTAAGACAATGCCAAGATATACCATAAACTTTAGATAGAGGATTGATTTTTGAAAAAAAGTCACTTACTGGAGTGATACTTATTATATCATTTTTTATTATCATGTCACATGTTTATTACTCATTAGTACATTGCTGATAGGATTCAGATAAGTGAATTCAAGACAATGCCAAGATATACCATAGACTTTAGATAGAGGATGGATTTTTGAAAAAGGTTACTTACTGGCGTGATACTCATTATATCATTTCTTATTACCATTTTACACGTTTATTGCTCATTAGTAGATTGCTGAACCCACCTAGAGAAAGTAAAACAGGTAAAAAAGGTAGAGAAAGAACTTTGAATCCGTCTGCAAACCTAGTGAGAGTTGCTGTTCAACGTAATTTATAGCATTTTGCTGCTCGTCATGTAGATTCATTAAACATTTTTTACAAAAATTTATTACGTAATTTTGTATCAGAACTTGATGTTTCACCCATCCCATTAATACCCAGGAAGCGTATGCATTGAGATATCAAGATCAAGTAATCGCCCACCTATTTGTCTTCAATTCTCTGCTGTTTTGGATGAAAATAATTGTCATTGTCATGAAAACAATTGTACAAATAATATTCTCTTTTTATAATTTGTTTATATCTAATGATACACATTTTTACCTTTTGGGTTTTGTGAATAAACTAAATTTTCAATATTGGTTTGCCAAAAATGCTAACCAACTGTACAAGAGACCTTTACACATTATAGAGGCATCACAGTGTTTTTGAGGATACCATTGAAAACGCAACTGCTGTTAGATCAGCCAGCTATGTTTTCATGGTCGAGATGTTTGCGAAACAACAGTTAACCATAAATTCTTCTAGTTAGTGATTACACATGGTTTCATGGACATCGATCGAGTAAGAAGTACTTGTGCTTTCACGGCGTTTCCAAATACGCTGATAACAAGATCACTCAGGCTAACCAACTATGAGATCAGAAAAAAAAATAGGAACTATATCCAGAGCATTACAACAAAATAATTATAAAGGCAATAATATCAAAAAGGCAATAAATTATAAACCAAGCTTAGGCAGCATTAAAGATGAATCCAAGAGAATAACCATGAGAAAAACTACACTACTATACATAAAAGGTATAATAGACCATACAAAAAAAATTTCAAGACTGCAAAAACCATCAGGGAAATACTGAACAACGCCAAAACGTAGGATAAACCGATCTCTGGATAGCCGTAAGAATCGAAGAACACAAATTGGCTTTCCACAACAAACAACAACGCCACCACCATCTCGAAACGGGACACATGATCAATTTCAATAGCTGCAAACAACGAGCACACTGAATATACTACATAATAAGAATTGTCTAAGAAGCGATTGAAATTGAAATGGTCTTAAAAACGCTTTCAGTCTTGGAATATACATATATACATTATCAAGAGAATCAAGTTGCTTTGCTCCGGGGTCTGAGTTTGCCTATTATCTATTATCTAGGGCTCACAACTAGAAAATAACGTTTGGGGGATGAAGGCGAGGGAAGATGTTTGATTGGAAGGGTTTCGGATAGGCAATTTGGAATTAAGGGGTTTTTATGTATTTTATTTCCAAATTGCCCGTTCTAAATCCTTCCAATCAAACGTCTTCTCTCACCCCTTCCCTTCAAACGTTCTTTTCTAGTTGTAAGCTCTAGATAATAGGCAAACTGAGACCCCGGAGCAAAGCAACTAGATTTTCTTGATAATGGTTCCACATCAAATTGTGGAACCCAGCAGTTGGGGTGCATAACTCCCGACTACTGTTTTGTCATTGGACTCAGTCCAAAGAAACCAAAAATGCATATATATATATATATATATATATATATATATATATATATATATATATATATATATATATATATATAATAAAATATATATATATATATATATATATATATATATATATATATATATATATATATATATATATTCTAAGACTGAAAACGTTTTTAAGAACTCTTGTAACAAAATTAGTATTTTAAAAGTAAAATGCAAACAAATAATTCAAAGAGAATAAAACAAAGAAGTTAATGAATGAATGTTACTGCTTTGACTTGTTATGAACAATAGTTCGCTGTTGTTATTAACATTATAATGAGTCTGGAAAATAATAAAAATATATCTACCCTTAGAATTGTTTATTTATTAAAGATTAAATTAATTTAATTTCTTTGCTTAATTTTTGCTTAATTTTTAAAACTTGACATAATTTAAATGAAACCCCGCTTTCGAACAAATTCGATTATCTCAATGATCTGTGGCTTAATTACTGCACAATTAACTTATTAATCCCTTAATCAAAAGAATTAAGTCACAAATTATTGTTGTCAGCAAACAGTTATTTTTTTTTTAATTATACGGCAGTAGTGTGACATGTGTTGAACAACACAAATATGCGTGTTCTGGTTCTATCTGAGCATTATATATATTCAAGTAATCCATCTTCAATTTCCAGAGAAATAAATGTAATACACAATTTTCAGCAACAGTAACAAACTAATATTTGGTAATATTCCAATATTTCCAGTCGCGTTTTAGAACAATTAATTATCGGAGTTGCAGTACTGGTCACATGTTTAGCCACAAATAATATTTACCAATGGATATTAGAAACTGAAGCTTTTTATATAATTTATTTTATTTATTTTGTTTGAAGGAAAGCTCTGAAATACTTATCGCACATATTCTAAAGCTTTAGGTGATCTTGTTGTGCGTATACTTCTGGAGGAAAGTAACAAGCGTATTTCTAAAAATGAAAGCAATAACAAGAAAGGTAAATGAAATAAGGCGTAAGAGAATTGGTAAAAGTTGTGACGTTGAGGAAAAAAACATATATCGATCAAATTTTATTTGTCTGCTATGGCAGATATATTTTTTCAGTATGTCCTCAGATATGTCTGACATCAGAACAAATAAAATAGAAAAAGAAAAATATGTTATTTTTTATACTGCTCTGATTTGATTAAAAGAAATATTTCTCTTAAGATACCATTGATAGTAACAATATCCAATTGCAGCACTTTTGGTCTCGTTAAACAAACTTAGCAATTAAAAAACTATTAACTAATTTTTTACTCTTAATTCTTACTTGAATTCTACTGCGATTATAAAGGTCACATATATTGGGGAACACAAATATGCCCAGAAAAAAGACCCAGTGTATACATTTAAACACGAAAGAGAATATCGGTCAAATGCCGCTCTTGCAGCCAGCTTTTGCAGCTCCATAGACTTCTATTTTTTTGTCCAAATTTTTTATGACATTTTGGCATAATCGTACCTTTATTTCACCAATGTATCGAATCAGTTCATCCTTTAGTTCAGAAATCGATTGCGGATTGTTCTTATGGGCCTAGCTTTTTACGTAGTCCCTAAGAAAATAGTCCAACGGTGTCAAATCACATGATCTTGGTGGCCAGTTAACATCACCGTTTCTTGCAATAACTCGCCTAGGAAATTTTTCTCTCAGTAAATCAATTGTTTCATTGGCAGAGTGAGGTGTAGCGCCATCTTATTGGAATCACATATTATCCAGTTCAATATTATTCAATTCAGCCAACAAAAATTCAGTTATCTTCTCACGATATCGAACACCATTCACAGTTACAACTTCGCTAGCAGCATTCTGAAAGAAATACAGCCCAGTTACACTTCTTGGCCATAATACATACCAAACAGTGAGTCGTTTAGGATGTAAAAGTTTCTCATAAATCAATCGCAGATTTTCCTCACCCCAAATGCGGTAATTTTGTTTATTAACAAAATGTGCTTTATCTGAAGACATCCAATACAATCCAATTGACAAATGCACGAGGTTTTGAATGATCCAGTGGCTTTAGTTCCTGTGTTATTTAAAACTTATATGCCTTCAGAACTAAATTCTTTCATAAAATACGCCATGTTGTAGTTTCACTGAGTCTAAATTGTTGTGAACGTCCTCTAATGGAAATTTCTGGGTCTTCAGCAACACTTTCACGTACCAAATCAATATGCTCTTGTGAAGGACCATTACGACTATATATTGCTCTTATTTTATCTTTCACCGAACCAGTTTCTTGATGTATCTGTATATACATATACACAGTGTATCGGAAATATTTGATCATAATAATTATCGGTTCATAATTATTTGACTGAATGCTATCAGCAAACAGAAATGAATAGTGCTGTTAGGAATTTTGAAAAATTATATTAGTTTATCACAGGCGAGGATATTATGGCCTTTTTTCTTTCTAATATATAGATGGCCTATATAATTAAAAAAACTTACATTTGTTTGTAGATTATACGCCTCTTTCAATAACAGAAAAGAACTATAACCAAATGGCCAAAGAGACTAATCATAACTGTACTACTCCTGAATTAGATAATTGGTTAACGTAACCAAAACATACATTTGGTATGTTAACATTGGTGTTAACATGTTCATTTATAGGATATCGCATTATTTAAGAAATTGGTGTAAATTATTGAAAAACATGATTTTTATACTGTATACCGTTTACCACCCTTTTTTTGTTTATTGCAGCATGTTATTGTTAGGCTGAAATAAAAATGAAATAAATAGGTTGCAGTTCCTAGAAAATAAGGTAATACGAAGTTATGTTGCATTATATCAGGTATATGTACACCGATAGAATTAATTGTACGTTCTTTAGGTTAGTTCTCTATATGGCGGTGTATTGATATAGCCAATATTATTAAAAATTTTTAAATAAAAAATAACTTGATGTCTGTACATCTTGAAAGACAATTAATAGTGAAGTCAGAAAAACACCCATGTGACATTCGTTCAATTTTCCATATTAACTTTTAACCTAGTCAAATCTAGTCTAGTCTAGTTATACGCAGAAATCTTTTTTAAAAATGGTATCCGGCTGTTAACTTATCTAGCTACTAGCGAAACTTAAAAATGTAAAATTGTGTTTGTAAGTAATATCCGTAAATATTATTTAGAGATCTAGGGTTATATATATATATATATATATATATATATATATATATATATATATATATATATATATATATATATATATATATATATATATATATATATAGACTTATTCGTATATAAAAGAGTGGTAAAATTGCATGTAACATCCAAGGGCTAAAACAATCTTATTATTATTATCACTGATACATATTAATTTACTTATTTAAAATATTTAACATTATGTATGATATATTAAGCGACGCATTTGCTTTATTTTTAACATATTACAAATACGTAATATTTTCAGAAGCGTTCGATAGCATGTATTTATAAATGAAGAACGTTTTATTTTTGTAACATTAATAACGTAATATATATATATTTTTTGGCTTGAAATCGACATATTGTAGTTCTATTTACTGCATCACTTGCAGTACAATTGTCACATAAAGCATTTAATTTGTCATTATTTTGATATAAATTAGAAGAGTTTGGCAATATGGCTCCCTTTTCTGTCTGATTATATTTTGAAAGTGTTTGACGTCAATAAGCAACAGGATCACCTTAATGATAACTTTTCATTATAATGAAATTTGAACTTTTTTTTTGAAAAGTATTCCACCTTGCTTAAAAGACTCCCTTCGTTCTTCAATGTTTGCCGTTTTTTCATTAACCCGATTGTCTTAGGAGATTTTGGATTGTTTGAAACATATTTCTGCTAGAGCGATCGAAGCAGTCGTTTCAAGCACATTATTCATGATTTCTTCACACTAATCTGTTATTTCCATGTCCTCCGGAACGATCTTAACATAGCAAATCGGCAAGTCGGCAATCTTAAAATAGCAATCGACAAAACAATCTCAAAATCGCTGCTTCTCTGCAGCAGCTTTCCAGCAACGACTTTACCTTTCATCGACCTTAGCATTCTTTTGCCTTCTCTTCGATAGTTTATCCTAACCTCTGCTCGTACCATTTTATAGTCATTTTCAATATAAAAATAGTGAATCAATTATATATATATATATATATATATATATATATATATATATATATATATATATATATATATATATATATATATATATATACATATATATATATATATATATATATATATATATATATATATATATATATATATATATATATATATATATATATACATAATGATGATAAATAAACAAATCCAAATTATTCTAAATTATGTTTGAAACAAAACGAAAAGATAATTTATTTTAATAGGATTAAAATAGTTCATAGAGTAAATAGGATATATTTATTTATTTTAAAATAATACAATAAAAATATCTTTTAACGATACCTAAAATAAATTACTAGTTCGTTTGAAATGTTTCATAAAAATCTATATCTACATCGAGTTCCTAATAATTAATATCGCAGCGATCGAAAGGTATATTTTTTAAGGTTTCGTTCTTGTATTGCTTCTTAAATAAATAATACTCTAACATATATCCTCTGTATTAAAGTCCGTTTTTTTTCTAGGGTGACTGGTGGTGAATTATTTGAAGACATCGTAGCGAGAGAATTTTACTCAGAAGCCGACGCTTCACATTGTATACAACAAATTTTAGAATCAGTAAATCATTGTCATCAGAATGGTGTTGTACATAGAGATCTCAAGGTAAGTAACATTAAAATTTTAATATAATAATTTTAATTCATTTGAATCATATATATTCTTTTTCTAAATTTAGTTAGAATAGGAAAGTTTTTTTAAAAGATTTTATTTTAGTAATATCTAAAATTGATTTAATATATTAAATTCTAAATTTATGCACATAATATTGTTATCAGCATTTGCTAAAGGTTAAAATATTATTTATAAAATTGGAAACACTTCTGTATTCTGCTGTTTCCTAAACCATGCAAAGTATATACACTAATCGCGAGCTAGAACTTAATTAGTCTTCTCTGCACATATTCCAGTTTGGATTCAAACAAGGACCAACAACATGCCATCAATTACAATGATTAACAGGCAAATCCAGGCCTTCCATGCGTTGAAACATGAAACAGACTTACAATAAACTGACAATTTCTAAATATTTAAACAGCTTTACTTCAACGAGTAGAACAATTAGAGCAGCAGTACCAATGGATAGTACACTTGGGCCATTACTCTTTAATATTTATGTACATGATATACCACACATCGAAGTTAATATTTGTCCATGACAAATGAATATTGATTATAAAACAGGATTTCGAAGTCGCGACTGGACCGATCTCCCGTAGCCCCTTGCCAGTTTTTAATGTGCAGTAGTCGTTCTTCAGCATCTCTTCTTACATTGTCTTGTATATCGTGTTTTTGGTCTACCACTTTTTCTGTTACCCCTATTCGCCCGACCATGATTTTTCTTGGTATTCGGATTTCTGACATTTTCGCCACTTGTTCCGCCGATTTGAGTCGCTGAACCCTCAGAATATTATATATATAACTTTCAACCAGAACGTAAAACATCCACTCTAGACTTTAGTAAATATTACCACAAGACTTCTTATAAAATTCTTATAATTCTTATAAAATATTCAATTCTTATAAAATAATTTGATAATTACAATTATCAAAATCAAAAAAGGACCATCAGCATTATTTGATAAAATCTAGTTGTTAATAAAATACTGGAAACAGTAGTGTGTTAACAATAGCGTGCAAAGCAAAAGCTCGTGTATGAGGCGCAATCAGGATTTCGAGATAAACTTTCACAAAAGTCTTCACGCACGGCAACATTTTATATGAATACCTTAGGACATTGGATGAAGGTGGTATTCTTGCTCGTGTATTTGTGGACCAAAGGTATGGCTTTGAGTCGATTAATAGGGGAAGATCTTATCGAAGAACTGCAATGTTACGGAGTCAGATCGTATGCTAAGCAGTAGTTCTAACATTACTGCAGTGGATATCTTCATCAATCAAAACTAAATAGTGCTATCAATAATTCTAAAAAATTATATTGGTATCCCACAAGGAAGCGTATTGGAACCTTCTGGTTCTCTGAACCTTCTGGAGCAGTTCTGCAGAACTGCTCCAGATCCATTTCTTCATACTCTCTATTTTCTTTCTCGATCATTTTTTTGACCTGTCTTTCTAGGTTCATTTGATTAATTTGACTGTACCAGTTTAGTTGTCTTTTTTCGAATTCTAATGTGGAAGGTTATTATTTTGTCATGTTCCTAAATTCGTCAATCCTTAATTTATCTTCCCTGCTATTTTCTTAGGGTATTTTATTTCGGGTGTGTATATGTTCTTTTCATATCTCTTTACTGACACCCAAAAGTCACTTTATATAATTGTCCAATTTTTTTATATTGCATTCTTCAGATTGCATTCTCTCAAACTCAAAGGGTTTTACTACTACACTCCAAATCACTTATTTTAAATTTGTCGATACGCGTTTTGTTAACCATTTTAGCATCATCAGGAGATGATTTAATCTGGTTCATCTGAAAATTATGATGCTAACAGGGCTATGCTATTATATATTATATATCATATAAAATATATAATATATAATATATAATATATAATATATAATATATAATATATAATATATAATATATAATATATATTATATAATATATAATATATAATATATAATATATAATAAATAATATATAATATATAATATATAATATATAATATATAATATATATTATATATTATCATCATCATCCGCCCGTGTCGATCCACTGCAGCAGGATGAAGACCTCTTCAGCATGCTTCCAACTTTCACAGTCCTGGGCTTTCCTCTACCACTCGGGTCCTATATACTTAACGATGTCATCAGTCCATCGAGCTTTCGCTCTTCTTCGCGGACGTTCGCGATCAAGCGGAATCCACTCTAGGATTGCTCTGGTCCATCTGTCGTTCCATCGCCTCGCTACATGGCCTCCCCATCTCCATTTCAATTGCTTCACTCTTCTAATGATGTCACACATCTTCGTTTATTCTCTGATTCATACGCACGGCTTTCTGTCTCGTCTTGTAATACCTAGCATACCTCTCTGTGCTACCTCTCCCCCCTGTGCTACCCGAAGTTTTTGAATTGATTGCGATGTGAGTGTCCATGTTTCACTTCCGTATGTCAAAACGGCCAGGACGCACTGATCGAAGACTCTTCTTTTCAGGCAAAGTAGGGGTCTGCTCTTAAACACTATGTTGAGCATGCCAAATGCATGCCAGCCACACTTAATACGCCGTTCCATCTCCCGGGCGGTGACCCCCTCCATTGAAATCCTCTTCCCAAGATATATAAAGGGGTCCACAATTTTTAAATCCCTTCCTAAAACTGAAATTCTCCTGCCATCAGCGAATTTGTTGAACATAACCTGACTCTTTTTCAGGTTTATTTTTAAGCCAAATGGTTCACCAGCCCTTTGCAGTTCTTGTATGCGTCTTTACAGCTCCTCTGGATCTTGTGAAAGGAGAACAAGATCATCTGCAAATATAAGATCGTCTAAGTTTAAACCATTGATCCTTTACACCATCCTGTTTCCAATCCAATTTATGGAATACTTCCTCAAAGCAAGCCGAGAAAAGAATAGGCGATATTGCGTCACCCTGCCTTACACCTTGTTCTACATTAATTTCCAGTTCAAGATCATCAAGGTGAATTGTCGCTGTAGCTCCATCATATATCGATCTGGCTAAGCAGTGCATCCATTATGGCATGGTTTGAGATGAGTCAAATGCCTCTTCGTAGTCGATAAAAGCCAAACAGAGTCGCATTTTGTATTCGTTGTGCCTTTCTATAGCCTGCTGTACAACCCGGATGTAATCCACTATAGTGAATCCAGTTCTGAATCCTACCTGTTTTCTTGGTGGTGCATCATTCAGTTTTCTTAATATTCTTTTACCATCGATTTTATCTTAGTGAAAACTTTGCACACAACTGATAGGAGGCTTATTGGACGGTAGTTCTTTAAATCTTCCTGTGCTCCTTTCTTATGTAAAAGGATCACTTCTGCATTTTTCCATAAGTCATGTACTTTTTGTTTTTTGAGGCATTTTATAATTTTGCCAGTATTTTATGTAACGTCCGACTACCAGCTTTTAGCATTTCGACAGTTACACTGTCCTTTCCTGGAGCCTTGCCGTTCTTCATCGATTCTATAGCACTTGTTACTTCCTCCACTAGGATATCTGACATTTGTTCTTCCGTGGGTATTGTTGTTCTTGATTGGTTCTGATCTTCATATAACTGGGAATAAAATTTTCTGACAACCTCTAATATTTGCCTACGCACCCTGCACACTGTGCCATCCTCACGCCTTAAGGCATACATTTGCGTTCTTTTGTTTTGCAGAGCTCAGTGAACTCTACCCTGCCAATATGACTACCTGCATTTTTCATTGCCCGTCGTTTATTCATTAAATGAATGGTCTCACTGGAGATTTTGGTCTGTTTGAGATATTTTTCTTCTGTTACTATTGAAGCAGCCGTTTGAAGCATATTGTTGGCAATTTCTTCATATTGAACTGATATTTACATCTCCTTCGGATCTTGTAACACACCAAAGCGGTTTGACAAAGTAGTGTCTTTGACCTTACCATTCTTTTGCGTTCTCTTCGACAGTTAATTCTAACTTTTGCTCAGACCATTCGGTGGTCACTTCCAACATTAAAATTGTTAGTTGACAGTGCAATTGCAAAATATTGTTTTATCGTTGGTCATGATGTATTCTATTTCACTTGTGAGTCCAGATGGGCTTTTCCATGTCCATTTTCTGATGATATTTTATAGAACGGATTCATAATATAAAGTTGTCGTCCTTCAGCAAAATCAACCAATCTATCCCCTCTATTGACTAGCTTACTAGTTCCATATGGGCCAGTTACATTTTCATCAGTTCTTGTTGTTCCAATTCTGGCATTAAAATCTTCCATCTGGATTTTCTACCTATATTTCGCCTTGTTTAAGAGCTGGGCCACATCATCATAAAATTCCTCAATTTCCTCATCCCTATGGCTAATAGTTGGTGCATATGCTTGGACGATGTGCAGCCTAAACTTTTTATTCAGCTAAAGGACGCATTGGGCTAGTCGGTCATATGTACTTTCAAATTTTACTATACTGTCCTTCAGCTTTCCGTTGATGAGGAATCCAATTCCGCCACATCGTCCATTTTCCGTACGTCGAGGGTAGAGTACGTTTCCATTTGGTTGCAGTTTGATTAACTCTTCGCCGTTTCTTCGTGTTTCACAGAGCCTAATAATATATAATATATATAATACATATAATATATAATATATAATATATAGTATATATTATAATCTATATAATATATAATAAAAAATATAAAATAATATAATATATATATATATATATATATATATATATATATATATATATATATATATATATATATATATATATATATATATATATATATATAGATTTTGATTTGATTTAATGATATCATTATCTTTAGCACTGTAGCATTAAATAATGCTATAGTGCTAGAGATTTATAACTTTGTTTACATATCTATTTCTTTTTACTGATGATAGTGTACTTAATGGAATAATATACATTTATAGCTTTTTGCCTGCACTTTGCAATTTGCAGATAAAATCTGCAGTAAAAAATATTTTCTTTTTTGATGTTATACTATTTAGGTTTTCAAATATAGTCGGGGCTAGTCGGTCATATGTACTTTCAAATTTTACTATACTGTCCTTCAGCTTTCCGTTGATGAGGAATCCAATTCCGCCACATCGTCCATTTTCCGTACGTCGAGGGTAGAGTACGTTTCCATTTGGTTGCAGTTTGATTAACTCTTCGCCGTTTCTTCGTGTTTCACAGAGCCTAATAATATATAATATATATAATACATATAATATATAATATATAATATATAATAAAAAATATAAAATAATATAATATATATATATATATATATATATATATATATATATATATATATATATATATATATATATATATATATATATATATATATATAGATTTTGATTTGATTTAATGATATCATTATCTTTAGCACTGTAGCATTAAATGCTACAGTGCTAGAGATTTATTTATAACTTTGTTTACATATCTATTTCTTTATACTGATGATAGTGTACTTAATGGAATAATATACATTTTTAGCTTTTTGCCTGCACTTTGCAATTTGCAGATAAAATCTGCAGTAAAAATATATTCTTTTTTGATGTTATACTATTTAGGTTTTCAAATATATTTACTATTTCTAGCATAGCAAATTTACTTTTACTATATTTAATTTACTGTTTACTGGTACTTTTAGTTAGTTTATCCATCGCAATAATGAAAGACAATGGCCTCCCTTAGTTTTACTCCCATTTTCAATTCGAACTCCTCTGACCTCTTACTATCTCTTATTACCTCTGATCTCACGTTTTTATATACACTTTTTATTACACTAGTCAGTTTATTACTTACTATAACCTTTCTTAAACAAAATCGATCTGATTTCTTTGTTGATTTTATCGAACACCGCTTTCAGACCAGTGAACAATGAACTAATGTAACTACAAGGTGTTCCATAAAAATTTTTTTATTTCATTGGCTCCACAAAGCAAACTCAACAACTGCGAGGGACGCATGTCATCGATAGCCCCGGGTTTAGGAACTTAGTCGGTATGATGGAGCGTTTCTCGAGAGCAGACCATGCGTTGTGTGTGCGAGAATTTTACAAAAGCAATGATTTGAGGCTCATTTTCATGTCAACGGTCATGTAAATAAGCAGCACTGTCATTATTGGAGTACAACGAACCCAAAACACAAGCATCAAAAACCTCTACATTCGCCTAAAGTCACTGTATGGGCTGCAATGTCAGCGCGAGGAATAATCGGGCCATACTTTTTGAAAACGGCAGGGGACGCGTAGTTACTGTGAATTCTGAGCGTTATGTGGAAATGTTAATTTTTTGATACCTGAACTATGAAACTTTGCTGTTTATAATCAAAGAATATGGTTTCAGCAGGACGTTGCAAAGTCACACCTTCCAACACATCTCTGCCACGAGTTCGTGAAATTTTCCCAAACAAATTGATCTCCACGGGAGATGGCATAAATTGGCCTCCACGTAGTCATGACTTGATTTTTTTCTTCTGGGGCTATCTAAAATCGAAAGTTTACGTCAATAAACCGTGTTCTTTGGTGCAGTTAAAAGAAAATATCCGGCACGAAATTGCAGCCATTCCAGAGATTATGTGCCGAGCCATCCTAAGGCATTTTGCTGTTCCTTTAGATGAGTGCCGTGAGCCTGAATTTTGGATTTGGACATTTGGACGACATTATTTTTAAAAAGTAATTTCCTAAAATGTGTACTTCAATAATTAGTAAAGGTTTTTTTGATGGACGTCTGTCTTTTATTTATATCGCTATATCAAAAAGAAACTTTCTTTTAGGGGACACTTGTTATAACGTTTCTCCGTTTTCCATTACTCTGTTAATCAGGTTTCTTATTGTAGTTATGTTGTTAGTCTGTTTATATGCCCTTTAGGTTGTTAGTTAGATCTCCACTAATTCAACACTTTTAAAAATCATTTTTGAAAGACCCTACCTCCCAAATAAATCAACATTGTCCAAAAATTGTTCTTATCTGGAATTCCAGTTTGATCGAACAATATAGAGAGATCAGAGAAATTCCCTATTGGATTATCCAATAATGGAGACAAAAACAGCTTCTCATCTTTAACAATACAAGAACCCTTTAATGAGAACACATTTTTGAAAAAAATATAACATATGATATTTTAAAAAACCTGTCAAGACGTTATAACTTGAAATATGTAAACAAGATAAATGAGATAATTGTATCGCTCAAAAAAGGGTGAGGCAAATATCATACTACCATTTTTAGCACAATTTTTTTACATAATAACGGGTGTCAGAATATTTTTCATTTTTGTTTTGACTATTACGCGTCAAACACAGATAGCGGGTGGAGGGGAGTGGTGTCAAACGCTTGACGAGCTTTTTAATTTTAGTTGCGATGGATCGTTTCACGGAAGCATAGCATGCATTTTGCGTGTGAGCGTTTTATAAAAACAACGGTTCCTACACTATTGTTCGACGTTTGTCTACGACTAGGACACATTTTAATTTAGCGACCATGAGAAATGTGCCAAGTGCTAATCTAATCAAGCATTTGATGCACAAGTTTGAAGAGACTGGAAACACAATGCCGGATAAATCAACTGGGCGCAAAAGGACATCAGGAACGAGCATGAATGTTGACCGCGGTCGGCAGTCTGTTAGAGACGATCCACGACAATCTCTACGACTCCGCGCAGCTTCCCTACATTTACACAGCTTTACGATTCATCGCATTATCCGCAAAGATTTACATTTCCGCCCTTACAAAACGAGTCGAAGCAGAATAATTAAAAATTATTTTTGGAGCTTCAATAACATATGGTTTTTCTGATTAATCGAATTTCCACCATCAAAGCCCACGCGAATAAACAAAATTGCAGATATTAGTCTCCCGACAATCCGCTGGAACTGCACCAAAAACCATTACACTCGCCTAAGGTTGTCATTTGGGCTACCATATCAAACGAAGGAATTATCGGCCAGTAGTTTTTTGAGGATAAATGTGGTCGCGCTCAGACCGTTAATTCCGATCGATATTGTCATATGATCCGTACTTTTTTGGCTTCAGAAATGTAAAACTCGATTGGCTACAACCGTAACATATTTTTCCAAAAAGATGGAGCAACTTCCCACGTCACGAATGATTCATTAGCAACTCTTCGCGATTTATTCCCTAAAAGGAGTGATTAGTCGCCGAGGCGACATCAACTGGCCACAGAGGAGTCCAGATTTAACACTTGCTGATTTTTTGTTATGGGGCTACTTATAAAGTAAGGTTTTTAACCCATTACTACCCAACTTAAATGTTTTAAAACAAAGAAAAACAGACGAAATCCACGCGATTCCAAGAGCGATGCTCCAGCGAGTGACTGAAAATTTCACTTCCAGGCTAAATGAGTATGAAGAACCGGATGGTGTGCGGAACGGATAGTTGTTTTTCATAAATAAAATTCAAAAACTACTCTGTAATTTAACAGCAATTAAACAAGTTTGAATTAATTCTGATGTTTTATTTTTTAAGTATCAAAAACGAAAAACACCCTTTGTGCCAATTTGGGTTTGTCAATTTCGTAATGCTGCATTAACACCAAATATATTGACAAAGGTTATAAAAAATGTGTTACAAAGGGCACAAAATTACATTGCTGTTAATGTCTCACATTATATTAAGATAATTTTCAAATATTAATTAATACAAACATTTAAAAATGAAACAAAACATATTAAAAAAAATCTGTCTAGTTTCTTTTAAAAGTTACAAATATTTAAAATGGTAGCGTTATACTTGCCCCACTCGTTATTAATAATTTTTGGAAAATTTTTGTCTTCTGTTAGGAAGTTAATGCGATTTTTTTACCTTCATTCAGTTTGTACTGTATTTCTATTGAATAAAAAACATTTTAATATTATTTTTGAATAGTGTACTAATTTATATTAATTATTTTAGCCTGAAAATCTTCTTCTTGCCAGTAAAGCCAAAGGCGCAGCCGTAAAATTGGCTGACTTTGGCTTAGCCATTGAAGTACAAGGTGAGCAACAGGCATGGTTCGGTTTTGCTGGAACGCCAGGGTATCTGTCACCGGAGGTTTTGAAGAAGGAACCCTACGGCAAACCCGTGGATATCTGGGCATGCGGTGTTATACTGTACATCTTGTTGGTTGGTTATCCACCATTTTGGGATGAAGACCAGCACAGATTGTATGCTCAGATCAAAGCAGGAGCTTATGACGTAAGTTTTAACTCAAAATTTACTTTTTTAATAACAACGTTGTGAAATTGATGATGTCAGGAGTAAAAATAAATAAAATTATTTTGATTTCTGATGTTTATTTGCTGATGATATATACTGATGCTATATAAAGGGTCTACCATTAGGGATGATGGAACTTATATCGGTTATATTTATTTATCGATTTTTGACATGTTTTGTCAAAGGTTGTTTTCCGAAATGTTTGCAATTAAAAACGCCAGAAGTGTTAAGAATATTGCCGCTAGTTCAAGCAATGACAACGTCGCGGTTGCTCGTCGCTCACAAGAGTTAGGCCTCTCGCCAATGACAACCTGGCGAATTTTGGACTTTGGCTTGCATCCATATAAGATGGTACTGGCACAAGAATTGAAGCCAACCGACCATCGTGTTCGTCGTGAATTTGCCGATGGGGCCCTCGAAATGATGGAAGCCGACAACGAATTTCATCGCAAAATCATCTTCTCCGGTGAGGCTCAAAGACTTCATCAATAAATAAAATTGTCTGTATTGGGGCGAATCTAATCCACACGTGACACATGAGAGTCCTGTGCTTCCACAAAAGTTTGGTGTAGATATTGGCATGGAGGAGTCATTGGTCCTTATTTCTTTAAAAATGTGGAAGGACGGTGGCTATCATCAATACCGAGCACTACAAGGCAAAGCTGGAAGATTTTTTTTCCGGGAATTTGATGGATACGATGCGGATGACCATTATTTTCAACAGGGTGGCGCACCACCGCGTATATGTTCCGAGTAAACTTGGGCTTATTGCGAGCCAAGTTCAGCAACTCGGTAATTTCACGAAATGGCCCAATCGCTTGGCCGTCGAGATCATGCGATTTAACTCCTTTAGATTATTTTCTCTTGGGATACATGAAAACACAGATTTATAGTAATAAACCCGCAGCTATTGGCGACTTGGAAACTAACATTCGTCAAGCCACAGTCGCCATACAGTCCGAAATGGGTGCTAGGGTCATTGAAAATTGGCGCGAGCGGATCCGTGTTTGCAAAAAGAGCCGTGGTGGCTATTTGGCTGAAATCTTGTTCAAATAATAAATTGCATATCTGAATCTCTTAAATAAAGCAATCGGAACTGATTTTGAGCAAAATATGTGTGTTTTATTTAATTTTAAAGTTTCGTCATTCTTATTGGTATACCCTTTACTACATTTGTATTTCACCATAATCAAAAATACATTTTCTAAATGTAAGGACTGATTGTGAGAAACCAATTCAACACACGGCCAGCGGACCGTCAGAAATGACAGTTTTATACTGAAAAACAAAAAACTGCAATACCCAGTAAACTACTACAAATGCTATCACACTAAGTACTATTTCTATGGTTATATTAAAAGTGCTTAATTACCACCAATTCGTTTACCACGTCATTTCAGTCAGTTCTCCGAATTTTAAAAGGAGCAAGTTTCTTCTTCCTTTTCCCGTGTGTCTCTTCTTCTTCATCAGTGAGCCTTGTCCTCCTTCAACTTTCGCCTCCAACTAGGTCAGTCCCAAACAGCCCCTTTCCAATTTTTTAAGTGCAATAATCCTACTTCTCTTCTTACATTGTCCTGCCACCGCGTCTGTGGTCTACCTCTCTTTCTATTACCCTCTATTCGTCTCTCCATGATTCTCCATGATATTCAGCTTTCTGGTATTATATCTACGTATTCCGCCCATCTAAGTCGTTAAATCCTCATATCTTCAATAATACATATCTACAATAGTCTACCTATATCCAGTCTAAGACCCAGATGCTTGTATAATTGCTTGAGTTAGAATTTATACCTGATCCTTCAAATTCCATTATCGTGCACGGCACTATAAATTCTTCTAAGTACACTTGTTTCAAATATTGCACGCATCTCTTCTGTTTTCTTTGTCAGGATCCCCATCTCGCATCCATAAGTGATTATCGGTCAAATGAGTGATTTATAGATTATTTTTATTACCCTTAATACGATTTATAATTTTTGCTGAGATGTTGTTGATTTGATTCAGTTTGCTTCCCAGATATGTAAATTCATTCACAACTTCAATGTTCTTATCACCGACTATCTAATTCGGTTCTCTTCTTAGGTTAGTTCTGTTTTCCACTTTTGTTTCCAGGTTTGTTTTGTCTATATGTATTTCTAGGCCGATTCTTTTGGCTTTCACCTTTATTTTATCATAAGTCTCCCCTACGACCTTTTATATTCGTATTAATACGCTGAGGTCATCAACATTTCCTAATATGTGATTTTCTTTATTTATCACTATTCTATTGAAATATATGTGTATTGCGCTGATTACTTTGTTCAATACCATGTTAAACAGGCAAATGGCAAATCTTCTTCGATCTCAAGCAAGTTTAAACTTTTTTGAAATAGTGAGAGGTCATTGGACATACCTACCAGTATTATTCTGAAGACATAGGTATGGTTTAAGAATTGAAGTTGTGGACGTAGTGTACGAACTCGTGACATTTTAGTACTTCTAGTAGAAATACAACGAATTGCAACAAAAATAGTACTTAGTTGCATACGAAAAATTTCCCACAATCTATATATATATATATATATATATATATATATATATATATATATATATATATATATATATATATATATATATATATAATCGTTGGTGCTATGCTAGGATCCGATAGGTGGCGCCATAGTCAAGTTATTAACAAAACAAAGGACAGAACAACGTCTGCCGGGCCCTCTAGTATATTAAAAAAAAAATTATCAAAAACATTAAAACGGTTTACTCTGCCACATTTTGTGCAATCACAAACAGAAACATTAAGATAAACACGCAAAAAGTATATCAGTTTTTGTGTTGAATATATGATATGCAATGAATGTATAGTCAGAGCTCCTTATTTGGTTCCGTTATTCGGGTTTTCAGTAGTCGCGAATTAAAAAATGGTGACCACTTCTCATATTCGAGGTTGAAAATTTCTTTATTCGCGGACCCAAAACTAATGAAAAATATTGTATCTTTAGAATAATATGTATTTATTTTTCAGTTACCTTTCAAAACAAAACAAGTATCAAAGTATTTATAAACAAACAAGTCCTATTACCCCTTGGCCAGAAGTTCTTTGACAAATAAATCGCCACCGTCGTACGCTCCGTCGGGTTATGAGTAACGCTATTGCTTTTGATAAAAGCCGCCTTCGCACGATCGGTGCCGAATCTTTTGTTTCATTGCTTCAACTTGTCATTCGTCGCAATTATTTCGAGTGAATAGTACGTGTCTCTTTGTTCGCGATTTATAATGTCGAGTAAAAGCAAAGGAAAATTAGATCCTACACGAAAAAAAGTCGTGTTGCCGCTTAAGGTAAAAATAGAAATGCTTGACTGTTTACGCCTTGGCGAGTCGTTAGCATTCATATCACGTTTTTTTTTAATGTCAATAAATCAACTGTACGATCCATCAAGAAATCAGAAGACAAAATATGGAATTCTACAGCTTTAATCTAACTATCAGCAAAAATTGTTCGTGATCCAGCAATTGAAATCCTAAATCCTCATGTTTTGAAAAATCAAAATATGGACAACCTACCAGTATTTTAGAGTTCAAACAACAAAGCGTGGGTTACAAGTGTCATTTTTTGTGACTGGTTCCGGGATTGTTTTGAAAAATATTTTACATTTCAAGGCAGTTCTAATTTTGAACAATGCTCCAGGTTACCCTCGTGAGCTTGAAGCTATGCACCCAAATATAAAGGTGATATTTTTGCCTCCTAACACGATGGCCTTACTCCAACCTATGGACCTAGGAATAATCCAGGCCTTTAAGCTCTATTACGTAAAACAAACTTTTAAAATAATACTGGGCACCATGGAATGGGATCCTGTTATGAATGTTATGCAATGTTGGAAAAATATTAACATAACAAAGTGCATTGTTGGCATCAAAGAATCATTGCCAGAGCTGAACCCATATACATTGAAGTCATGCTGGAAAAAAACTGACCTGATCTAACTGTTGGCAATGACGAAGAATCCGTGCAAATTCAATGATTAACTGAAAACATTGCTCAAATTACGAATGGCATAGATCAAGATGGTTTTGAGCAGATAGAATCAAGTGACATTCAAGAATTGCTTGAATCGCAAAATGAAGATTTGACTAAAACCGACTTAGAGTAACTGCTTAATCTCAATTCCATTGAAGACGAAGCCTCAACGAGCACTGAAAAAGTGACATTAATCTTAAAAAACGTGAGTGAAGGTTTACGAATGGGAAATTAGCTTTATGATTTCTTCCTAAATTGATCCGTTTATGGAAAGAAGTCTGGTTTTTAAAAGGTAAATTATTAATTCCACAGCTGAATATCAATACCTTTTAAAAGCGCCAAAACAAGAAAACATTAGTAAATTCTTTAAAACATTATCTAAGTCTGATAATAGTTATTAATATTCTTGAAAAATCTCTCATTAAATTGCTTTTATTATATATATTTTCTCTTTATTTTGTTACCTTGGAACATATGCCATATAATACCGTATAAATTACCATTCCGTATTCACGGTTTCTGTATACGCGACATATTTACGGAACATATCACCCGCGAATAAGGAGCTTTGACTGTATTTCATTTAAATTCAAATTCGTATAGTACTTTTTTGCTTCTCGGTATATATACTAACTAGATAAACTGTAAACTGTAAATAACTGAGTAACAAAAAATATTTTAAAACCACCTCTTAAACACATTTAATTATTTAAAAGAAATAATTTTCATTGTTTGCACTTCATCAACAATATTTTCCACAATAATCTGCGACATGAATAATTCAGATGCTTGCAATGATTTTTGTATTGTTTTCTTCAAGATTCTTATTAAACTTAAATTTGAACACGCTTACTCCTAAATATGGAGTGCGTAAATAAAGTAATGAGGCTGGTAGCGTAGCATTGGATCTGGCAACATTATTGGCATTCCCTATGGAGGGGAGATAGGCCAACAGTTGATTCGCCTTTTGTACGAGTTTGAATTCCCTAGAGTCACTTGGTGTCCGTAGCAATTATTTTCGTGACTCCGTTTTTTAGGGCTTTCTGAAAATGACAACAATTTCGGGCAATGGTGCCCTATCAAGTTTTGTTTCAGACTTGGACACAGCGCAACCGAAACTTTTGCAAAACTTCAACAGGCCTATGGAAACAGTATTTTGTCAAGGCACAGATTTTCAGTTCATTCCCAGGAGGTCGAGACGAGTTGAAGATGAAGGCCTTCAACTTCAAAAAAATATAGAAATACCCACAGAATACGTGATCTGGTGACAATATAATGACACGTTCTAGAAGATGAGGGTCAATTTCAGTCCGCCCACAAACATGTTAAGTGAAGACAAGTTTGCCTCCTGTTGCCATTTTGATCCTGCGAAAGGTTTTTTGGAACTGATCGTCGGTTGATGATCAGAATAATCGGGCAAGAGTTAAATTTAACTCAACTGTTCACCAGATGTTGATCAGTGATTTGGGGGATGAAGAAAATCTGTACGAAAATAGTTCCAAAAAACATTTCACAGGATCAAATTGGCAACAGGAGGCAAATATGTCTTAACTTGACATGTTTGTGGGCGGATTGAAAATGACCCTAATTTTCTGGATCGTGTCATTTCTGGTGACGAGTCTTGATCTATTTTTGAAAACGAGCTAGAAATAGAATACTTCAACTTCACCTCGGCGATACCCATGTGAGACCGAATATCAAGAACAACTCAGTGCTACATCAAGGCAATACGCCTTGCCATACAGCGATTTCAATCGAGTTTTCAGCAAGTAAAAACATCACTGTGTTTCCACGGTCCACTTATTCACTAAACTTGAGTTTTTGTGAGTTTTTCCTTTTCCCAAGATTGATTAACTTCAAAGAATACAATTTTGGGACATTGGAGAATATTGAAAAGGTCTTAACAGACCATCAGTAAGCGATTCGAGTATCTGAGTTCCAGCACTGCTATGAAAAATTGACGATCTCCAGCGCTGTATGGCTTCTCAAGACAACTACTTTGAAGGAGGCAAGAAGACAAGAGACAAAGAGATAAGGAGACTTAGAGACGCTATCTGTGTTTAGTAACTTGAAAATTTTATCTCAATCAAATAGAATTAATTCGTGAGAATTTTCATGCGATGATTTACTACGACTTTCAACGTGGATTATCTCAAAAACAGTGTTTCGATCAACTCACTTCGACTTTTGGCGATGAAGCACCATCTAAAACCACTGTATATCACTGGCTTAGTGAATTCAATCGTGGCCGTCGTTCGCTCACGGACGAATTTAAAGAAGGTCATCCAAAATCGGTTGTTGTGCCATAAAACATCGATTCTGTGCGCGAACAGATTATGCAGGATCGTCAAGTGACAAACCGTGAGATTGAAACATTCCTGGACATTAATATGAACATTTAACTGTGAAAAACATTTGTGCGTGTTGGATTCTGTATAGTGTAACAATCGTCAAAAAAGGCTCGTCTCGATTGATGCAAAGAAATGCTCAAAAAATACAAATGTGGTGCGCCAAAACCCGTGAATAATATTTACACAGGTGATGAATTTTAGATGTATGCTTATGAGCCCGAAAGTAAACAGCAGTCGACTGTATGGGTTTTTCAAAATGATCCAAATCCAACAAAGCGCAAGAAGCACTTCGAAGCAAATGGTCGCCTGTTTTTTTGGGATGAATGGGCATGTGGCTACAGTACCACTAGAGAATCGTAGAACGGTCAATTCTGAATGGTACTTAATCATTTGTTTACCAGAAGTATTTGAAGAAATAATAAAAAACAACAAGCAACGCAGGATCATTCTTCACTATAACAACGCGAGCTGTCATACATCGGATCGAACAACACAATATTTGACCGGTCAAAACATCGAATTGATGGATCATCCGCCGTACAGTCCTGAATTGGCATCCAATGATTTCTTTTTGTTCCTGTCCGTGAAGAATAAACTGCGTGGTCAACAATTTTCGGCGCCAGAAGAAGCCGTTGTTGTGTTCAAAATGCATCCTTTGGAGATACCTCAATCGGAATGGAAAAAGTGCTATGAAAATTGGTTCAAACGTAATCAAAAGTGTATCGATCATCGTGGAGAATATTTTGAAAAATAATAAAACCATTTTTAATGATAAATATGTTTTATTAATTATTCCGGATATAGCAACCCTCGTATTAATTTAGACTTGAATTAAAAGAACATTGTAGCGGTCCTTCTGTAGATTAAATATAATATCTTCGAAAACGAAATTTTTTATCTGTAAAACTGGATCCACACCAATAAAATTTTACGTGTGTGTTGAATTTACCCAATCAATTTGTTTGTATTATCTGGTGGACAACAGATGGTTTGTGTGCGTGCTGTGCAGCGACAATATGTGTGTATGACTTTGTATGTCGGATCGTCTACAATGCCGCGCAGACACCCCACATACAATACATACAGTCTGCACAACGCAAATTTGTATTGATGTGGACCTAGCTTAATATAATTCTTCCAATCTCTTCTGCTTTTTCTGATCTTCCAAATGACATCATTCGTTCTGTCGCAATGTTGTTAGACATTAATTTGACATTTTTATAAATATTAGAGCTTTAAAGTTTTTAACGGTAAATTTAAAATAATTGTAATCCTTCAATAAAAAATGGTATCGCGTATTTTGTAAAATTGTAGTTTAGAAAGTAAGCACTACCATTACAAATAATTGAAATAAATTGCATTTGTTTGAATCTAATTTTATGTACGTATTTATTTTCTAGTATAAATTTAAACTTTTTTTTTAGTAACACTTATTCAACTCCACGATGTACAATTTCTAGAATTAATATAAAATCAAAAAACCTAATATTGGATATTAAAACAAATTTGCACATTCTCTTTTAAAATTATTATTTTACGATCATCAATCTCCGACACTGTACATAGTGATGAAACCAATCTACTTCGAATTATTGACGATTCTAACAGAATTATTATTGAACCAAATATGTCCTTCAACTATGTAACTAATACTGTCTGGAATTTTTAGTATCCTAGCCCAGAATGGGACACGGTTACGCCGGAAGCCAAGAATCTCATCAATCAGATGCTCACTGTCAATCCAGGAAAACGGATTACTGCGGCTGATGCTCTCAAACATCCTTGGATCTGCGTTAGTATAGTTTTAATACTGTATGACTTTTCACGTAATAGATCTCAGTAAAAAAAAAGTACAGTCGTGGTACTTACACTATAAATTTATAAGAGTGTCGTGAAAAATGCTCAACTTGCAGTAATATAAAATTTTTTTAGAGAAACACAGTGTAGTCAGAAAAAAAACAAATACCTAATCTTTCTTATTGCAAAATTATTGTTTTGTCAAGTTTTGTCTAAACGCAATTTCTTTCTTCTCTAGGTGAAGTTCTCTAGATTAAGTTTTACTCATTTATTCATTATGGACAAAAAAGTATTACATACTATGTCAACAAGTGATTAAACTCTGATTTATACCAGTCGGCTGCGGTCGTCTAGTTGGTTAGTAGCCTACCTGGCAATCCATAGGTAGCTGGTTTGATTCCAGCGCTTGGATGGGTGTTTTTCTTTAATTCTTCTGTCCGCCTTACTTCCTACCCTACACACACACCTATAAACACTCACATTACACACACACGCCCACACATATCTACATCTAAATGTCTGTAATTATTTCTAGGCAAGAGTGTAAAATCCGACAACGAATTACCCCTCAGTCACGCCAGTTAAAAACTTGATAAGGCCTTCTGAGAAGTGTTCTACGTTGGTCACTCGCCAGTCGGTAGGCTTCCTGATAGACTTATGGGTAGGCACATAACCAACGGTTTATAGCCTGAGGGGGTTGCTGGCTTGGGTTTGTCGGTAGCTGATGACCGTGGTTCGGAATCCACATTAAGCTGTAGGTCCAGTCACTAAATAGCCTAAGATGCTGATGCTCCTCTAACCGTAAACCCTTTCCTTTTCTTTCTGATTTATAACAAAAAGTTTTATTTTCTTCATGCAAAGTATACCTTAGTAGCTCTGAAATGTATCTTCTAGAATTGATACATTTTTGATAACTAATTAATTAAAATAATTTTGAATAGATAAATACCAAGCCATTCGGTAATAATACATAAATACCAGTTTCCGAAATTGAGTAAAAAAATATCTTATTATAGTCCCTCGTGATATAGCTTTAACGTCAATTGAATGTAACCACTACAGATAGTGCTCTCTAACTCTACGAATGACAATATCAAATTGTATCTCTGTATTGCAAATTGTAGTCTTGTTAAACTAAACGTAATAGAGACAGAGTGAAACCATTGCTGACTAATATGTTATATGACTAATATATGATATAATCATATCATAATAAATAAATCTGTTTGATAGAGGATTTTTTATTGTTGGTGTCCATTTTCGACTGCTTTACCTGTATAATTTTCAAAACTACGTTTAATGTTTTGTTAAAATATCTAAACAATCTGCCTCTGTCTACTTTTACAAAGGGTGTCCATCATTAAGGTCCTCAACTTAAATTTCGACCATATTTAATAATTATTTATGAAAAAGACACACAAACTTAACCTTTTTAGTAATGTCCCTCAAATTGCATACACTTTCCCCGCTTTTCAGGCAACTGTTGAATACCAGATGAATGGTTATGGTTTTGATGTGAAAAAGTCATTGAAGCTTTTTTCGGCTTCCTTTGGATGTGTGATGATCAGGTGATGTTGCATGGATGGAAAGATCCAAAGGCACTAAGTCTGGAGAATGCTCCGGGCGCGATAAAAAATTCATCCAGCTTAACTCGGTGATCGTTTCCAGTGTCCTTTTTGCTCCATGACCCTTCTTCCCTTGTCAGTATCAGATCTTTTTTTCCCACCAGCGCGTCACGAATCCATTGCTGCTGATAATGGTCAGCAGTGGCATTTTAGCTGGATGCAACTTTGGCAACTCCTTATGCACGACGGCCAGCTGATTCCACCATATATCCAGTAACACCTCTTTAACGGGGATATTTGATTTTGAGATACTGGTTGATGGGCCACAAGAATTAATTAACCGACGATGTTCGCCGCTTTGACAAGACGGCATCAGCGCGTCTACTCTTATTCTCAGCTATGAGTTCTCAGGGAACCCAGCGAATGCTTTTGAATTTCTACTAGCTTATGTAAACATTTAGAAATGGCTTGCAGTTTTACTCACGAGTTGCTGACGGAGCTCTAGCAGTGTATGACAAGGATTTTCTTCTAGCAGTGCTTTCAATTATTATCTTCCACTTTATTTTTTGGCTCTTCCAGACGTTCTGCATCATTTAAGTAAAAAATTTCACCTCGCAGCCATTACAAACCATGTCCTCTGCTTCAAAATTCTTTACTGCTTTTGAAACTGCCGTATATTTTTCTAATTATTGTTTTCTATATAAGTATATCAAAAAATATCTGGTTTATTGAAAGCAAAAATGTATCATAATTTACTTCATTTACTGAACCATCTTAGGATATTTAATTTTTGCTATAAAAGTTTACCAAAAGAACGAATATAATATATTATTTTTATATCGGAATGTGTGGAAAATGATTAATTCCATAATATTACACTACCAAAACAGGTCATAATACAAAACACAGTTAATTACTGCAGTTAAGATATTTAATTTGATTTTTCCATTTCTAAATTAAAAGCATTTATATAGTTAATTTATGGATATTTTTAATGTTCCATTTATATGTCCAAGAATATAGTGTACGTCCTTTTTATAGGTTTGTAAAATGAGTTACATTCTAAAATATCTAAGATATATAAGATCAATGCATTGTAAATATGTTATTACTTAATGTTATTAATATATTGTAGTTTATACTGAAATAATTTGTACGAACATACTAACCGCAGTTACATTCTGTGTTTGGTGATGAAGCACTATCGTAGGCAATCTTTAGAGAATTTAAAATAGTTTGCTAAGGCTATTATTTGTTACACATCGATGAGTTCATTTACAGGAGATGTAATAACTGATAACAAAAAATTCAAATTAAGAAATGATCGTTGAATTCTTCACACCTACAAGATTTGTGAAATCCATTCAGGCAGAACGGCAAAATACTTTTACGACATTGACAGCTCTTATAGTCAAAACATAAAAAGTTCGAAATATATTATGCCTCTTTCTATACCGCTGTATTAGTTGCAAATATAACTTTAAAGAAAACAGGTTTCTTGTGAAATTTCCTTGTCGGTAGATGGCGCTAGACGATGTAATTGGTCCTGCCATTAATGTAACGGGTAGTATGCATCGTCCACCTACGAAAAAGTCGTCTTTAAAAATGCACCCCAAAGTTGGAGTTAAATGTCTAAGAAGGTCATAAATTATTATGTATCTGGCTTAGTTTTCTTGCATAATAATAATAATAATGCAATAGTTCTCGTAACAATACTAAATTGATCTTCCTAATATTCTGCTTTCTACATATCTAAATGGTATGGCATATCTAAAAATCTGACTGGCTTTAGTACCTCTATTTAGTCAGCTAATAACTATTCCTCGATAACAAGGTAATCTAAATTAGCAAACGGATCGATATTGTTAATATCCTCATTTCTGACAATTGATTCACGTAGAGTTCAATTATCCCCAGATTTTCAAGCCTAACTAAACTTTGCGTCATATATATACCTCGTATATTAGTTACTTATCGAGATCACGGCACAATTGGCAGGTTTCTTGTGAAATTTCCTCGTCGGTAGATGGTGCTAGACTATGTAATTCGACCTGTCATTCCACACATATCGACTATATCCTTACTATTTGTTAGTCTCTTTACTTATGTGACTAACGAAGGATTTAAGATAGCTCAGGAGATACAGTCAATTGTCGGGTGGAACTACACGTTGAGTATGTGTCTTCAGAATTCATTCTTTACATCCCAAATATATATATGTGGCTTTATTTACAACCTCCTAAAAAAAACATCTACAATACTATAAGACAAATATTCACTGTTAGCTGCTCGTTGAAATCCATGAAGACTAAGATTATCATTTAAGACAATGCAATTTGCAAATGAAAACTGAATATTGTTCCCAATGGAGCATCATTCCCGAACGAGCATCGATCTTAAATCAACATATGAATATATTTTGTTGATCTGCTCTCGTCACCTTTCGTTCCTTTTTTAGCAGTTTTATATTTACTTCGGATTGCAAATGGCGAGAAATCCAGTACCACAATCAACCATTCCTACCAATTTTTCTCATAATTGAATATTTATATAGCTGTAAGCTTGTTAGTTTGAAATACAGATAAGATAAAATCCTACAATTTTTGTGAACTTGACAAAACAGTAAATTTGTAGTCAGTTGACATTTTAATACAAACGATATGGATAAAATTACTATAAGGGTAAAAAAAATAATTTTAACGTTATTTAACTTATTATATACGACTGGAGATTATTACTTTTTATTATTATTTAACTCTGAAATGACCTATTTCATTTTCAGCAAAGAGAACGTGTTGCCTCTGTGGTTCATAGACAAGAAACTGTGGATTGCCTCAAGAAATTCAATGCTAGGCGTAAGCTTAAGGTAAGTTTGTTCTTTATATACTATACACCCACGTCCATAAGTATTTAGCCATAAATCCCATTAAATATAAACCAAAATAAGCGTATTGAATCATTTTGATAAACAAATTAAAAATTGCTGCATTTGTCGTTACAAAAGAAAATCGTAACCTAAGTATAAGCACCAGAATCATAATACGGCATTTACAACAGAAGAACCTATACGGTAGAGTAGCCAGTAGAGTCCTACAGTTCGAGAGGAACCATATTAGTGTCAACATTGACTCAAGCAAGATTGTGCTCTTCATGCCGAAAAACCACTATGATCGATAAAATCATCACAAATATCGACATTGTCGTATCAAATGATCGTCGATTAATAGCAGGCGAGCTTGCTGATATTGTAAGTTTCATAATTGATCCTGCCCAATAGATTTTCACGATGTTTTCAGTATGAAATAGTTTTTCGCTCCATGAATGTCGCGTTTGTTAACAGTCAACCAAAGATCTTTCAAATAAGCACATCTTGATAGTGTTTTGATTTATTAGAAAACGATTCTGCTTAGTTTTTTCTATGGTTTATAATAGCAGATGAAATATATATTCACCATTACATGTCAAAGATTAAGCAGAAGTCAACATAGGGTGGGAACAGGTGAAAGTGCGCCAAAGAAAATAGTAATATCAACAGGAAAAGCCTGGCCTATGGTTATTTGGGATTCTCGTGGTGTGGTGTTTATGGACTACCTAGCAAAAGGCCAAAAACCCATTTCCCATGGGGTTCACTACTGAACCAATTGTGAATTGGAATGTATTCCATGCAATTATATACAAAACTCTGCGAAGTACACTTTTTTAGGATCGCAATTCCTATCGATAGCTTAGACCTCTCTAGGGATAGAGTTTTCAAGAACAGAAGTTATAAAACTATGTGTAAATATAACCACGAATCATTTAAATTAAAATAGTGATGGCATGATTTTAGTACTTATCTAAAAAAGTTAATTACCGTATATATTAATGCCTAAATACCTATGGATGCTAGTGTACCTTCAAGAAAAACCAACTTGAAAAACTTTAATCTTTAATTTTTTTCATATTTTTAAAACAAATTTCAGGGTGCTATCCTGACCACTATGTTGGCAACCAGAAACTTTTCGAGTAAGTTTCTCAAATATATGATACTTATTCACTATTTATAATCCAAATATCAACTTATTAATATCTCAATAAAGTTGTTCATCACTAATTTAACATTCTACTATCTAATTTAATGTTGACATTTTAACAATATCAGTGTTTTAATCAAAAAACAATTTATTTCTTTACTGAGTATTGATTAAGTGTAAAACAATTTAAAACACACTACATGTTTACACAAACAGTATTTACACTTGTTAAGGCATTTTAGAATATTTTCTCAGATTTTTCAATAGTTCTTTTTTTTTACTTTAGTTTTTTTATTGATTTTTTTCATATTTTACCAACAACTTAACATTATTTGTGTTTTTATTTCGTAAAATATGAAAAAGAATCAGTTAGATCGTTCGGAAAGTTGTTTCGTGTTTTTTCCACTTAAATTTTTAAAATTACATTTGAGCTTATCTGTTAACTGTTAAAAGAATTTTGTATATATCAAAACAAGTGATAATCTAATGAGATCGGGTGAGATTCATCATCTCATAGCTATAACGCTTTTTAGCGAGATCTAAGTTCTGCTGGAAGGAGGTTACCATAGTGAAATACTATACTACGAGGTACAGACAATTAAATTATAAGACTGGCTGCAACAACAGATTTTTCTTTCTTTGTAAACTTACAAAGCATAGAACCTTGAAAGACTGGAAAAAACCAGATCTATACAGATTGTGTACAAAGAAATAATACGTTTCTTTTAATTATTAGAACTATGCTCCATCTATAGTAACAACAAAAGTTCAAAATTCAGAATAAGTAATGCCAGTAATAAATTTAGTGATCATGCTGTAGTAATCTGCTTTCTTGAGGGCTGTAATCCAGCTATACTCAAAAAACTCGACTGCAAGGGCGTTCCACAATATCTAAGTAATACTTCTCGATTAATTTTCTCCACAGTGGGAGGGTCGCCTTCCAATTTTCAATTTTTTCGAGCTGTTGAATCGTGTATATTTTATGTTGAATTGACACAATTTATACAATATACTGAACACAGCAGTCTATGAGCGATATTTAGATTTCAAACAGTGTTGCCCCTATTTGCCCCTATAAGTTGTGACACATTTATTGGAGAACTATATTCTATTCTCTATTTCTAGAAAAAAATCTGTGGATCTAAATTGTATAGGAGAGTTTTATCAATTGTTAGATGTAGACGAATGATAATATCAAGCAGCCCAGAATGTTTTCAATTTCTTAAGGCATTTTGAAAGAATTATATATCTTGTACAATGGTTATCATGAAACTTAAGAGATATGCCATAAGTTGAAGATAAACGAAAATATCTGAAAAATCGGTGAAATTATCGAAAAAAGTGTGAAAATCATTGTGGCAGTAATAAAGCTAATTATGAGACAGTTTAACCAATTCAGCATAATGAAAAATCAGAATTATATTACAATATGATTCGGAAGGTAAAAAGCAATTCATTTATTGAAAGTCTTCTTCGCTGTGGAGAAACAAGAACGGGCAAATTTCAATAAATAAAAGAGGGCAAATAAAGTTGTAATAGCATATGTAATTAGTACAATAACTGTATTATATAAATATGTAACAAAATAGAGAAAACATAATATAAAACTTAGTTTAAAAAAATACTGTAAACATAATATTTAATAAACATTTTTAACAAAGAACATGAAAATGTGGTCATAAAAATAGAGCTAACCAAGAAACAGCACAATACAGACTATTCAACAGTTAACAAAAGTACTAAATACTAACACATAAACATTTTTTGAACATTTAATACTTAGTTTTATGATCTTTGTGTTTTATTATTTCAGCGATCTTTTGGGTATAGCTTTTACTAGTCCATGACATATTTCTAATGGTATAGCTTTCCATTGTTTTTTAATCACCTCCCAAAATTCAAGATTGTTCCTCGTTTAATGTTTACCCACGCCAATTCTCAATGTGATTGAGGTCCGGCGATTGAGAAGGCCACGGCAGTAAATCCACTTTTGATATTTCCATACCAGCGGCATATTTTCTTCTGCAAATAGCAGCATGACTCCCTAAGAATGTGGTTTTGGTCCATTTTGGTCCATGTTTATTTTAATCTAGTAAATTGGTCCTAACCATACCATAAAAAACTGCACACAGCTTTATATTACCGCCTCCGTGCTTTTTTAGTTTTAATAGTATGTTTTGGTAATAATTCTTGATTTATTTTTATTTCATGGCTCCATAAAATATTGCACCACTTCTTGATTCCCTATTCACCATACCAATTTCACTGATCTTGAGCAAACTTTAAACGTTGTTTTACATTCTTGGCGGATAACAAAGGGACTTTTTTGGGTGCTCTACTGTGTAAGTTACTTCCTGAAGTCTTCGAATTGATTTTGAACTTATTTCTAACTCCAGTTTACTTTTAATTTCGGATTTAAATGGATCTTTTTTTTGAAATTTGTACCATCTGCCTGTTAGTACACCGTGAAAATGTTTCTTCTTGCTTCACCGTTTTCGTGAACTTAGGCTCTGTTTCGTAAATTGGGGGTTTTTACGCCATTTTCCACCGTTTTTGAACCACCGACGATCCTCGCAATTTCTCTTAGTAACTTTGCTTCTTTCCGCAATGTTAAAATCTACACTCTTTCAGCAGCTGTACAATGGACGCTATAACACATTTCTAACAAAATTATTACTCGACCAAGTTTGTTTTTATTTTTTTTTTGAATTTCAACACTTCAAATAAACAAAATGTATCGGTAAATTAATAATGAAACGTAAAGAAACAATATTTACTGATTTATAAATTTTATGGTTCTATTTTTATGACCACATTTTCAAGTTCGTTATTCTAAATTTTTGTTAAATATTTGTTTACAGATTTTTTGAAAACTGAGTTTGATATTGTTGTCCCTTTTTTGTTATATATTTATATTATACAGTTATTATACTAATTACGTATGCTATTACAATTTTAATTGCCAGTGTCTTTTATTGTAACGGCTCTACTTCTCTGGCCACCTGTATATATATATATATATATATATATATATATATATATATATATATATATATATATATATATATATATATATATATATATATATATATATATATGAAATTTTGCTAAATGTGCAAGAGCATTCACATGATCTAAACATCCGGAATTATCGAACAATTACGCCTCAATTTTCAACAGCACTATTAACTTTACCACAACAGTCCTGTAAAGCAATTTTTGGTGGATAAATGAATTCCTGTACATAACCATCCAACATATTCATTGGATAATTCTTTGCTTTAAAAGGTAATCTTCTGAAAATTTGCGGAAAAATAAATAGCGGAAAAACCGAAGATCTGCCTCTCAAAACTATCTTTAAGAAATAAAAAAGACATGTAACACTATATAATGATTATGAGTGGAGTACATAACAGTGAAGTGAATAACATAGCAATATTGGTTTTATAATAAATTAAATTATTAAATGCAGTCTTGCAAGGCCTAGAAAGACTAAACTACTTAGATTTTGTAAAAATATGTTTTGTTCTCTTTTGCTTCATGAAGTCTTTTAGTTTTTCAAAATAACGATATAACATGTTGCAATGAGATTCTGATATATAGTATATTTATTTCTTTCTTTTTCCTATTCATTAAGTTAAATAAATCCAATATCAAGCGACATAGCATGTAATAATCTGTAATCTAATAGCGGTAATATTTTTATTTTAATTTCATCGCCCTTAAGTAGACTTTCAAAACGTAACACAAACAAAGATAATTATCACTTGTCGTCATATATAATGCGTTTATACTTTAAAATGACGTTAGTTGCTTAAAAATGCAACTAACGACATTTATATTTAAAACGAAATTACTTCCTGAATGATCGAGCATTTCTAAGATAATGATTTTTCAAATAGAATGTAAATAATTTTTAAATAATTATAAATACATATTTCTTGAATTTTTTCAACAGCATTAAGTAGCATGATCCATTTTTTTTCCTTAGAAACCCTTTTATTAAGTAGTTTACTACACTGTAAACCGTTTCTTTAGGTCGAATTATGATGAAAAAAACATTTTCCAATTACTTTCGATTATGCTTTGATTCTAAAAATATTTTGTTTATTGTTTATGTCAGTTACATCATTACACATTTATTTCAGTTGGTACACATTACTTTTTTCTTTCGCTAATACACCACATTAAATGTTACACAGACGTAACTTTTCAATTTAATATATTACTCCTATCAAGAAGTACAAGATATAATCTTTATAATATTGTTGTCTTATAAGATATGATAATTATTAATTACGTTTTAAATATTAAATTAATTCTATTATATACATTTTTGAAACGTGTCAATTATATCCCATAATTTAAAGTAGATTCTTAATTCAACGTCAACTTGATTATTCTTTAGTTAGATTCGAGTCAATACACTAGGCATTAATATATAATGTATAACATGGGCTTCTAACCACTGTCACCAGCTACCGATTAATACTCCACAGCACTTCTGGTTATCAAATCTCTCGAAGGGCCTACCCACTGATCAATGACCAACAAAAAATATCTCTCAAAAGGCCTTACCCAGCCTCTAGTCTGATTGAGGGGCGATTTCTTGTCAGATTTCCAGTAGGCGAGTCAGGTCTCTCCTCAGAGGTCACCCATTCAAATACTTATAACAAGCGACGCTGCGTTTCAACCTTCGCATTATAGGATATACCAACCTTCCTGCCTGTGGTTCTTTAATTCTAGGTTGAATTTCCTTCTTAATAAATGTGTGTTTCTTTCAACCTTATTTACTCAATAAAATATTTTATTTTTCATATAAAGGGTCTTTCAAATTGAGCGGTTGTTTTTAATTTTTAAATAAAACATAGAATTTACGTTTATTTCAAAAAACTTTTTATTAATAACATAATTGAAGCATAGCATGTGACATTTGAACACGCACCAAATCAATATGTTCTTGTGAACGACCACTACGACTATACAGGGTGTTCTCAAAGTTGAGTAATCAATTTTAGCAGGTTGTAGAACTCGTAAAAATAAGTTATTTGCCAAAAATCATTTATATAAAAGTTGAAAAATAAGGAAGTTATTTACTGTTACAAAATTTGAAAACAGACCTAACTGTTTGATATTCCCGACCACTGCGTTGTAGAACTCGCAAAGAGAAGTCAATTTAGCAAAAATTATTTATACAAAAGTTGCGGAATAACAAAAACGAAAATGTTACATATTACAAAAATTGTTCAAAATTGTCACTATTTGTTTGGTTATCACA